>JAHWFO010015202.1:658661-723736 GCA_023313115.1 Rhysida immarginata
TTCGATCCCAGGCTGTGGAATTTTCTTTCCTATTTTTCATCAATAAAAAACTTAGGAACAAAAATGAAAAGCTACTATAAGTGGAGAGGCTCTTATTTCAGGAGTGTGAAGTAATAGTAAGAACATTCAGCCTGGTTAAAGTTTTGAGACCAGTGAAGCCCACTGTGACAGGTCAAGTGGGCCTTTTTCTTGGTTTAATAATATATCAGATGGTACTTTAGCTATTTCAAGAGATTCTAAGAAGTTAAGGTTTTTAGGCTCGTCAACACAATGTAGTATCCGAAAGTTATCTAATTTCCCTATGTGCCCCGTGGATAAAATGTGCTCAGCGAATGCAGATTTTACAGGCTTGTAATTTTTGATATAGCTAAAGTGTTCTTTAATGCGGGTACAAATCCTTCTTCTGCTCTGGCCTATGTATTTACAGTCACACGAGGAACAATTAATTTCGTATATTCCCGATTTATCTACTTTACAAATTCCATCGTTCGTGCTGCCTAGTAGGTGTTTAAGACTATGGCAACTCTTATATGCTACCTTGAGGCCATATACCTTACATATCTTCTCTAAGCCGCCAGTTAATTTTCGGTTGTAGGGGAGACCTATGAATTTTCCTTTCTCTTGGTTATTCTGGAGTGTCGTGATGTCCTCTAACTTCTTTTTGAGAGCGTGTTTTTAATCAGTTTGTCAATCATAACTTCTTTGTATTCATTGAAGATAGCTGCCTCTTTAATCTGGTGGATCTCCTCTTGTTTCTTATCTTGTACCTTGGGAGTGTTCATCATTCTATTGATCATATGGTTGAAGGCTGATAGTTAATGGCTGAAGCTATGGTTGGATTTGGCATTGATATACGCAAGGATGTAGCTGGATTTCCTCAAGATAGCAAACTGGAGTTTCCCTTCATCTCTCAGTATTACTAAGTCCAAGAATGGTAAAGCTCTATCTTTCTCTTTCTCAACAGTGAAGGCAATGGAGGGGGATAAATTGTTGAGACCTTCCACAAGCAATTCTAGTTGTTGTATATCGACTATGGCGAAAATGTCGTCTACATATCTATACCAGGTTTTGGGGAAATAAGGTAGAGTGGACATTGCCAAGTTTTCTAAATGGTTGAGGAAAAGGTTAGCAAGGAAGGGACTTGTGCTGCTGCCCATTGGGGTTCCCTTCACCGGATTAAAGAGGCAGCCATCTTCAATGAATACAAAGAAGATATGATTGACAAACTGATTAAAAAACACGCTCTCAAAAAGAAGTTAGAGGACATCACGACACTCCAGAATAACCAAGAGAAAGGAAAATTCATAGGTCTCCCCTACAACCGAAAATTAACTGGCGGCTTAGAGAAGATATGTAAGGCATATGGCCTCAAGGTAGCATATAAGAGTTGCCATAGTCTTAAACACCTACTAGGCAGCACGAAAGATGGAATTTGTAAAGTAGATAACTCGGGAATATGCGAAATTAATTGTTCCTCGTGTGACTGTAAATACATAGGCCAGAGCAAAAGAAGGATTTGTACCCGCATTAAAGAACACTTTAGCTATATCAAAAATTACAAGCCCGAAAAATCTGCATTCGCTGAACACATTTTATCGACTTGGCACATTGGGAAATTAGATAATTTTCGGATACTACATTGTGTTGACGAACCTAAAAAGCTTAACTTCTTAGAATTTCTTGAAATAGCTAAAGTACCACCTGATATGTAATTAAACCAAGAAAGAGGCCCACTTGACATGTCACCTGATATAAGAGCCTCTCCGCTTATAGTAGCTTTTCGTTTTTGTTCCTAAGTTTTGTTTTTTTTGTTTTTTTTTTACTTCTGTATTTTTTTCATAAGTGTATTTTGTCATTGGGCACTTGACCCTCTCCAATCCTGAATTACCCCTCTGTTGTGTAAACCAAACATGATGTCCTGCATTCTGATTGGTCCCTCCTCTTTATATAAACTTGTATTTGAACTTGTGTAACCTGAGTCATACTGAAGAAGGCCACATTATGACCGAAATGTATACATATATGGTGTATTAAAATGTTCTTGTGGATAAGTGGAGTCTCCTTTCTCTCTCTCTCAAGTATTCTAGAATCCACAGATTCGTAAGGTCAGTTTTTAATTTATTCTTTAGCTTAGTTGATTTTTATTTGTGTTTACTGCCAATTTATGTCGCGATTTTAAGCTGGAGGCAAAAATTTCGAAATCCATTGAATATTTCGCTTTGTCGCTTTTTTGCTACATTAGGCAATAAAGTGAATAATAATTATTTATGTGCAATATCGTATAACTTTGAAATATTACAAATTATTCGAAATAGATTGCAAATGCTAAGATTGTTTATCCTCATTCATAAAGTAATTGAAGATAAAGCAGTTATAAAATAAAAATTGAAACCGAAAGTTGCTATTGTAAAGCGACATCTTTTGTTGATTTGAAAGAACATGTACAGTCAATATCACTTACACAGTTGTGTCAAAAACTCGTGTTACTGAGGGCAGTAAATACAGAATACCCTTTTTGAAAAGAATTACTTTCTATAATTGTTGAAAAAATAGAATGCTGAGATATAAAATGCAATTTATGCCTTTTATTTTTAGGGAGAATTAAATGAATACATCATCATTCTATGGGAAGCGAGCAGGTGGACTTCAAACAGGATTCCATGAGTCGAGAGTGATGACAGCTGCCTCAGTGACAGTGAGAATAGTGATGAAGAGTATACACCAATACCATTATCATCAGGTGATGATTCTGGGGATGAAAGCAGCAGTATTGGAAATACTGACGAGAATAGCAGTGATGAAGAGTCAGACCGGAATCATGATGTACCTCCTAGCACCAGTGCTGCTGACATAAGATGATCAGCTGCTGCTGCTGCTGCAAGGAGTAGACTGCAAAAACTTTGTGTGAGACAGTAAAACAGCATAATTCTGCCAAAGACACTCCACTTTGGGAAGCTTCTCTTCTTGATGCACATGAAATCAGACTGCCCATTCAGTATTTCCGAGACTTTTTTGATACTGAGCTTTTGGATGTTATTGTAGAACAAAGCAATCTATATTGCACTCAAAAAAATCCAAATAGTGCTCTCAAATTGGATCGAAATGAATTGGAGCAGTTTATTGGCACTGTAGTGTACATGAGTGTATTTCGCTTACCGAGGTCCAGAATGTACTGGTCCAGTGAAAGTCAAGTAGCCCAAGTAGCTGATGTGATATCCCGAGACAGATGGGGAGAAATTAAAAAATTCATTCATTTCAATGACAACAGCAATATGGCAGGCAGCAATGATGGAAATTTTGATAAGCTTTTCAAAATCAGACCAATGATTGATTCTCTGCTCCTAAAATTTCAGGGTCTCCCTCAAAATCAAATGGCTTCTGTTGATGAACAAATGGTACCTTTCAAGAGTAAATGAAGTCTCAAGCAATATATTCCCTAGAAGCCATACAAATGGGGATACAAGATCTTCGTACTCTGCGATGCAAAAAGCCTGGTGCATTCATTTGACATATTTTAAGGGGAAATTGATCCTGTACCTGGAGAACCTGACATTGGTGCAAGTGGAAACATCGTACTAAAGCTTGCAGTTATTCATGGTGCTAACAATAATTTACTCTATTTTGACAATTGGTTTTTGTCACTGGATTTGTTCGTTGCGCTTGTGAATAAGGGGAATACATGCCCTTGGGACTGTGCAGCAAAGTTGCTTGCAAGGGTGCACTTTCAGCACAGATTCTGATATGAAGAAGAAGGGAAGAGGAACATTTGAAGAGAAAAAGGTTGTTTTAGGCAGCATGGAAATAAGAGCAGTCAAATGGTTTGACAACAGAGGGGTGATTATAGCCAGCACTTTTGCCAGTGCCCAGCCTGTTTCAACTGTAGCAAGATGGGATAGGAAATTAAAAAAGAAAGTGCCTGTAGAATGCCCAAGCATCATCAGCCTGTACAACAATTTCATGGGCGGCGTTGACGCTCTTGATGCACTAATTGCATGTTACCGGATCCACATAAGATCGAAAAAATACTATCTTAGATTCTTTTTTTCATTTTATTGATATGGTTATTGTAAACGGCTGGTTATTATTATTGACACGACTGTGATGCACTGGGTGTTACAAGAAAAAAGCAGAAGGATTTGCTTAATTTCAGAACATCAATTGCACAGGCACTCTGCATGCAAGGCAAGAATATCTCTAAGAAGAAAAGGGGGCAGCCTTCATTGTATATTGAGAGAGAATTTGAAAAGAAGAGGCATCGAGGGCCAGCTAAAGCTATTCCAACCCAGGAAATCTGCTCTGATGGTGTGGGTCACCTTCCAGTTGTTGAAAGTACACGGCAATGCTGCAAACTACCAAATTGTAAGGGCCAAATAGTAATCAAAAGTATTAAGTGCACTGTTCACTTGTGCCTCAATAAGAATAATAACTGCTTTTTAGAATTTCATGAGTAACACTGTTTGACATCATGTGATTTTATTTTCATGCTATTGTATTGTTATGGATCATCTTTATAATTTAGATTGTTGAGTGATCAATGGCAGATTCAATAAAATGTCTGTACATGAGACTGAAAAATTTGTTTAATTATTATTTTGGTCAGTTGTGCCTAATGTCGCTAATTCGCATCATACCTAATTATACAACCCAAATGCAAAAATTTACGATCACTGTGTCTTTTAGATAAACAATGGTTTTATTCAGGAAAATAAGCAATGAAAAACAAAACGTATTAATCTGCAATTGTAAGACAACATTGTTTGCAGTTTTGTGATTATCCACACAAATAATGGACTGAAATAAATAGCTGTAAAAAAGGATATACAATTTTTAACATTTTAATGTCGATGCATAAATTTACAATCACCACCTTACTTGATTCAAAAATTTACAATCAGTATTTTGTATTTCCGCCCTTAGCTTTGATCACTACATGTAAACGGTCAGGCATTGTAGAAACTAATTTTTGACACTGTTGAGGAGTGATTTTCTCAGACACATTTACAACAGTCTGAATTAAGTCATCTTTTGTACGAGGCTTTTTTTCGGTGTACCTCCTTCTTCATTATGTTCTATAAATTTTCAATCGGGAAAAGGTCTGGGCTGTTTGGAGGCCAGTGAGGCAGAGGTGATGTTTGTTTATCTTCCAGCCACTTCGTTGTTGATTTGCAAGTGTGAGGAGTTGCACCATCCTGCTGAAATATGCAGTTGCCAGTAGGGTGGAGTTGATTCAATGACTGTATCAAAATTCTTGAAGAATTTTTTGTATCCAGATGCATTTATAGTACCATTTATTATCTTCATCTTGCCAACGCTGTGAGCGCTCATGCACCCCCATACCATTATAGTCTGTGGAAACTTGGACAATCTTTTTTAATGCTTCAGGAATGTGTGCTTCATGTTTTTTGCGAATGACTGTTTCTTTCATCTCCATAACAAACAGAAAATCTTGACTCATCACTCCATACAATTTGATTCCAATCTTCTGCAGTTCATGAACTGCATTCTTTCGCCCACTTCAGTCCTTTCTTCATCTGTAGAGAACTCAATAAAGGTTTCTTCTTAGCTGAATAATAGTTGTAACCAAGTTCAAGTACTCTTCTTCTTCTTCTTGTTGATGTTGACACATCGACACCACTGATAATTTTCCATTCTCTAGTAAGATCAGAAATTACAACCAATAGCTGCGAGAGCTTTTCGGAGTGGAAGAATGAATAAAACTCACAACACTGTGATGCGACGATGTCACCCCAACCTCGTATGTGGATGCTCGATAACTCTCCAAACTCTCGCCAAAAAACTCCTAAAGTTTCTTGGCGCTTCTTCTTTACTTTAATAATTCTATTCAACATTTTATCATCTTTTGTCGACGTCTTTCTAGGATGACCAGATTGTTTAATTGGTAATATTTCCTATTTCTTTAATTTTTTTCAATATTGTTGAACAATAAAAAATTACCAAATTTTACAAGCAGCCAATTAGGTCAAATTACAACACAAAAAACAATAAATTACAGGGTCACTCTGTCGTCATTGGTCTGGTTGTCGCTCGTCAGGTTCTGTCTTCTCTTGGTCAATTTTGGTAGATGTATCCGATTTCCGGTGTCTTTTAGGTGGGTTACATCTACTGGGCCCCCGTCACTGTTCAATAGTTTTTTAGGGTCCTCCATGTTAATCACAAAAAAAAACTATTGTTCCTTTATTTCGTGTTGTAATAACTTGTTCACTATTGGCTGTTTTTTCCCTGACTTTGTACTATAAAAAGATGTTGTAAATCCTTGCCTGTTATCTGAACAGGCTTGTCTGTTCTAATCAAAATCCTTGTGTACGCTGAAGAAGGCAGTGTGGCTGCCGAAATGTGCATGCATCCGATTAAAAGTTTTATGTGGATCAGTGGTTTCCTGTTATCTTTATTGAAGTTCGTCCAGTGTCCGGCTCCAGTTCTCCTGGACGCTTAAAAATTTCAAAATGGCATCCAATTGATAAGGATTAGCATAATTCATGCTAAATTTAGCATTATCGTTAACCCTGCCCTGTATTATTGATAGCTTCCACATAGTACTTTATGTTTAGTTGATTGTACTTTATGACAAAACGTGTAAATGCATCTGCAAACAGAGTTTATTTACATTGCTTCATTTGGATCTTGTTTTTACTGACCACCTGTAGAACCGGAATCATGTCTGCATTGCCACTATCATCCACATTTGTCCCAAGTGGGGCCAATAACAAGCTAATTAAAATGTGGATTAAATAATGCTCTTCTAAATTATCTTTTTTTTGGACTTGATTTCAGGCATGGTATTTATTTCCTGAATTGGACAGCCCTTCGTAAAAATAATTTGTAAAATTAGTGTTCCCCCCCCCCCCCCGGCCATTTTGAAGGGCTGTCTATTTGCATAATGTTTTGTTTGGTTTTAATTTTTGTCCGACCCAACTATTTCTTCCTTCCCACCCATTTGAAAAAATTTTCTAGAGAAAATACCGACAGTTAGTGTCTAGTATGTGACTGTTGTCTTTTAGCAAAGTAAGACTGGTATCATAAATAGAGATTAAAATTTTCTTGCTTTATTTCGTGAGGAATTTTGTGTATTTGTTACTTATAGTACATACCGGGTGCGTTCACAAAGTTTCAAAACTGATTTTTTCCTGAGTAGGGGAGGGCGCACAGACCGGTTCCGCTGACAGGGTAAAGTAGTGGGGTGGTGTCAGCTAACCGACAGCACCAGCGGCAGTTACTTCCGACGCTGGAGTGACCAGATCGCTAGTGGCGTGAGTGCGTGTCAGTGACCCCTGTCGAATTTAGAGTCGAAAATGCTCTGGTGTTTGCAGGATCGAGTCCGCCGCATCCACCAGGAGATCAAAGACAATTGAGTTCTTCACCACGACAATGCGCCCTCTCACACATCGCTCACCACCGGCAAAGTTTTGGCCAAGTTCAACCTGGCAACACTGCCCCAGCCACCCTACAGCCCCGTCCTAGCTCCTAGCGACTTCTTTCTGTTCCCTCAAATTAAGGGAAGCGAGTCGACAGGATTCCAGCAATCCAGGCAGCTTCGACAAGGTCCTTGGACAGCCTTCCGTGCGAGAGTTCCAGGGAGCCTATGAACAATGGAAAAAAACGCTGGCAGCATTGTGTTGATGCCCAAGGGTCATATTTCGAAGACTTTTATTCGCTGTAGAAAAATCTTTAATAATTTTTTTGTTCTGAGACCAGTCTTGAAACTTTGTGAACGCACCCTATAGTATAGAAATTATAAATAAATGAATCATTAATTTCGTTATCTTAAATGCATAAATATATATTTTGTATAAACTTCATCATTAATGTTTTCTTATTCCAATTAGCTTTGCAAGATTTCTCACCTTCGGAGACTCATTATGATGTCATTTGGTGCCAGTGGGTACTGTCTAACCTGAAAAATGAAGATGTCGCCAAATTTCTTCACAATTGTAAGAAAGGGTTAACCAAAAATGGTCTAGTGATCATCAAGGACAATGTTACCTCGGCAAGCAGTATTGAAATTGATGAAGATGACAGCACTGTAGCTAGGCCAGTTTCACTCTGGCGTGAATTAATCATACAAGGAGGATTACACATCATCAAAGAACAAGTACAAAAACGCTTTCCAAAAGAACTTTATCAAGTTAGGATGTTTGCTTGTAAAGCAATATTCTCTACTTAAGGTTTTATGTACTAAATTTTAAAGTAATTAAAATTTTATTATTTACTACTTTTATTTTTGACATTTGTGGCATTATTTGATATACAGTATACAGTGATGTTATATAATGAAACATACCATGTATAATGATTATAAGGAAATTACACATTGGTCGTTATGTAAGTATTGGGTTGGTGTGAATGAAATGTCCTGAATATGATATCTTCCTAGTGAAATAATACTCCTGTAAATCAACACATACCGGGTGGGCAAGAAATAACGTGAGGTGTTCAGAGCTCGCTAGCGGGAATTCTATTAGGCCAAATGCAGTACATTTTGGTGTATATACTTAGTGGAACATGCAGTTTCGATTTCTGCAAAAAAAAAAGTACCAAAAGTCGCCATAGGGGGTGTTTATTTCAAGAAAACAATGCATACCTAATTGTCAAATGAACAAATACCGTACAAACCAACTTTAGTAACAATAATAAACAATGTTTTATTTTTAATTCCAAATGTGTTTCAATATGACCACCCGTGTGCTGTTCCAATAGCTGCATGCGGTACACGACATTTTCTACGGCAGCTCGTAGCATATCTGCATTAATTAGTCTGATATGTAACGTTATTTGATCCTTTAAGGTTGAGAGGTCAGGAACATGTGCTTGATACACAAGGCTTTTCAAATATCACCATAACCAAAAATCACAAGGGTTGAGATCAGGCGACCTGGGTGGCCATATCATGGGGAATGCACGACTAATTATTCTGTTGTCTGAAAAACGTTCTCGCAAGATCTGCTGCACCTGACGTCCGATGTGCGGCAGCGCACCATACTGCACAAAAATGGTAGAATCCAGACGACCCTTTTCCTGCAATCGTGGTATCACAAAATTCTCAAGCATATCGGCATACTTGGCAGAATTGACGGAACAAGTCACCGGTCCATGGGGACGGATTTCTTCAAAAAAGTATGGGCCGATGATGAAAGAAGCAGTAAAGCCGCACCATACTGTTACTTTCGGTGATTGCATAGGAGTTGGCAGACACACTTGTGGATTTGATGCAGCTCAAATATGGCAGTTGTGGGTATTGATATCGCCATTCAAATAAAAATGTGCCTCATCACTCCATAAAATTTGCCATGGCCATGCATCATCCACTTCCATACGTGCTAAAAATCTCAACGAAAAGTCAGTTCGGGTACGTTCATCTCCAGGAAGCAATTGTTGAACAGGTGTGAGTTTATAGGGATAAAATGACAATATCTAATGCAGTATTTTCCTCATCGTCGAATATGGGATATCTGTTTGGCGTGCTATTGCGTGTGCACTGCTGGTACCCTGCACAGTAGTCATCTCCTGTTCCACAACAGCAGTTGCAACTTCTTCAACGTGTTGCTACCTGATTCGTTTTGCGTCCCCGGCCTGGTTGCACCTCTAGAGTTCCGGTAGATTCAAATCGTTCAATCATTTTCCTTAAGTTAGTTATGCTCATCGGTCCTCTTCGTAACGTTTTCAATCGCCGGAATTCACGAAGGGCAGCACTTGCATTGTCGCTCTTCTGATAAAACAAGTTGACTAATAACGCCCGGTCAGGCAGAGTAAGCGTCATCGTCAGGCCATTCGTTCGTGAATGATGGGAAATCCTCAGCCTTGCCTTTTATTGTCATGATTGCTCAACACGGAACGCGCTTATGCAAATGTATTCATTGTTTTCTTGAAATAAGCGCCCCCTATGGCGACTTTTGGTACTTTTTTTTGGCAGAAATCGAAACTGCATGTTCCACTAAGTATATACACCAAAATGTACTGCATTTGGCCTAATAGAATTCCCGCTAGCGAGCTCTGAACACCTCACGTTATTTCTTGCCCACCCGGTACTTGTGCACTTCAAAAAATGGAATATTCAGCTGGGTAGTGACCATGTTGTAAAATAGTCTCATGTTAAGTGTGAATAAATTGGTCAAATGAAACAAACATTTTATTTCTAAAACTATATTGGATAGAGTTTAATTCTATATAAAAAGTAAAACAATTCATCAAAAATCAACAAAGTTATGAGATTTTTCATCACTTCAAAATAATGGAATATCCCATTTGGTTTTCCAATCTAGAATACTTTTTATTACTTTATACTATAATTCACATACTTCCTCGGCTGCTAAAGAATTTCTGGCTGTTTGTCACCCAAACAGGATCTCATTTATCCAGCATAAGCTGATACTCCAGTTGCACAAATCAGGTCGCAATCAAAGTGATATTGCTCATAAAGTGCTGTTTCCATAGTTTTGATAAAAGTAAATTCCGGCTATGGATTTTAAACAAGTTGGAACAAACGTGGACACAAACGTGCAACGACGACACTTGAAGAGAGATGGGTGCGCAAAATTGTACCTAATAATCTATTCAAATCATCAAAAGTTATTAAAACATTGTGGCGTAAGGATGGTACTGATGTATCCCTAAGGACACAACACTCCAACGCTTATCTGAATTTGGAATGAACAGCTGTGTGCCAAATAAATACCTATGTTGAACAAAACTCAACGCAAAGCACGACTCGAGTGGTGTAAAGCTCATGCCAATTGGACTCCTGAGAACTTCAGCAATGAATCCCGATTCTGTCTACGTTCGGTGATCAAGGAATCAGTATATGGTGAACTAAAGAAGAGGCACACTATCCCCACACCATGAACAAAAACGTCAAGTTTCTAAGCAGCATCATGGTGTGCTGCTGCATGAGCTCCATGGGTACGGGAGAGCTTGTAATCGTCAGAGGAACGGTTAATTCAGTGGCCTACAGAAATACTGGATGCGTTTCTTGTCTCATCATCCGAAAATTTATATGGACACAGACTTTTTCTTTCAACAAGATAACCCCTAGCTCACACATCGCACTCAACTGGCTACAGGAACAGAATATTCACACAAAGCCCTGGCCTCCTAACTCCCAGACCTGAACTCCATAGAAGGTCTATGGAAAATCATGAAACGCAAACTGGCAAACGATAACCACTCGCAATTCAAGAACTGAAACAGAAGGTTTGGTTGAACACTGATGTCGACAACTGATTAATTCTCTTCCAAAACGAATTCGCGCTGTCATTGATGCCAATGGTGTCCCTACCAAGTATTAGTGTTAGTTTGATAGGTCTGCTCTTTATTACATTCTTATTTTATTATTTGTATTAATATTTCATTATTTTGATGCAGTGCTGTCAATATCCCATTATTTTGAAGTGATGAAAACCCTCATAATTTTGTTGATTTTTGATGAATTGTTTTACTTTTTATATAGAATTAAACTTCATCCAGTATACGTTTAGAAATAAAATTTTTGTTTCATTTGACCAGTTTAATCACAGTTAACTATTTTACAACACGAATCACTACCCAGCTGAATATTCCATTTTTTTGAAGCGCACGAGTAGTTGCCTTCTGTCCAAAAGTCTATCGGCTGGGATTTGAAGAAATCATCAACTGCAAGGTAACCTCTTACTCTATCGTGAACTGTTTCTCTGACGGGAACTGATCCAGGCAACGAAACAATGATAGTTGTAGGCAATGAGTCTGGGTAATAGGCAGGATGAGGCAATAATTCATAGCCCATTTACTGTCGGCGTCATTCGTAATGTGACTTGAGGACTGGCCTTGTCCTGGAGCAAAAGAAACTATATCTGTTAGCCAAAGCCGGTTGTTTCTGCAGCAACTTCTGATCCATTGGTTTGGCCTCTTACAAGGAGCATCGCCTTCTTGGTGTATGGGGGTTGCTTAGGATGCCGACCAAGAGGCTGTGTCTTGCTTACCAATGCCCAGATCGTTTAAAATTGTCATAAGGACCCATTTCTTATCGCAAGTGACGATTTGATGCAGTAGAGGTTCTTGTTTATTCCTGGCTGGCAGAAACATGTAGACTTCCAAACGCCTGGTCTTGTTAGCAGCTGTCAGTTCACAAGATGCCCACGTCCAGTTTTTGACCTTACCTAATGCAGGTTGATGCCGAATAACTCGTGTGATGAATCTCACAACACGTTTTTTGCAGGTCATCTACAACTGCACTTGACAAAATATTGTTAGAAACTGCAACAGTCGATGATCACAAGCCTTGTTTTGCAGGTCTGCATTTCAGTTTCAAATCTTCATAAACCATTAGCAAACGGTTTGTTCATCGGCTATTTTTTCCCCAAATGCTTTGTTAATGTTCTGAGGGGCAGTTCTTGCTGAACGGTCCGGTTTAAACTGATACAGGAAGATGACTCCATATTTAATTTGCAAGCCACATGACCGAAACATGGAATTTGTTTTTCACACATCTGCTGCTAATCTATAGGAAGTATGTGACATTATAACTCCACAATTGTTGGAGCTCAACAAAGACATTAGCCTGGCAGACAAATGCTACTAAAATGTATTTTGTTGTAGCAATTTGACTGCTACTCATTAATCACTACATGACTGGTGATGTGGATAAATTGTGTAATATACCTTGCAGTGTACGAAGGTTGATTGATAAACAAGCTATCCTACCACATCAGATAAGTTTTGGCAAAATAAAAGTGGTGTCAAAATGAAGGAAATTATTTCTCTGAATGGTCACCTTTGCCGCCTATTTTTCTGAGCAGTATCCACTTTCATTTCATGGTTTGCTTTTAATCCGAGAAAAGTTAATTCATTTTTGGCATCAGATGAAAAATGTTGACGTTTCAATTTTGGGAACCAGAACTTGGACATTGCCAAATCTGGGCTTAAGAAGGCTATGAAACAAGTGTGAAGTTCAGGCCCGTCACAATTTCCATTTTTCTACTGCATCATGGCCTTGTTTTGTAGTGATGCAAAAGGACGTTTTCCTTGCCTTGAGATGCTTTCAAACATTTGAATTTCAATTGACACAAATTCCTCGTCTTAGACTACTAGTAGTCAGTTTTATATCCCAACTCTGATGTCAACTAGCAAGCAGAAACTGCAGTCCGTATATTTTATCTTGGCAGCTGATCCAATATGTCATCATGGGTAACGGGAGAGGATTGATACATTGCCTCTATTCGAGGTTACCTTTAATTCACAGTAACCTAATCAAAGCTCCTTAACCCAATTCACCTTCATTTTGTATCCGAAAATTATATTACGTATGGATTCACTTGGAAGACCTTATAATTGATTGAATTTGACGTTTATCGCTCAAAGAAGGTCATCCGCCTTCTTATAATAGACTGTAAACACGTTTACTACAAAATAATGATTACGTGCAGAAACATTTTCTTCCCGAACTCCTACCAATGCCACACACGAGACTTTGCTTAACAATCAACCCTTGTAGTTAATAACCAAGTCTATCCACTGCTATTCACCCACAGCCCAGGCTGCCATCAATATGTATCGCAAGGCCTCTAACTTCCAACAAGGACAATACAGAGAACTCTCCATTTCATATCCAGTGTTTGCTTGCACAAATCTAGTCTAATAACTGGCATGGAGTTTCACTAACTGTTTTGTGAAGATAACTGGCTTTTGAATTATTTACTGCTTTTCCAAATTTGTGTATCTTAAAATGCTGCATTCTTAAATATTAAAACAAAGAGAATTTGAAGACTTGACGAACATTATTTTCAGTTTTAAATTACATCCACAGCTCTCTGAATTTTCTTTAATTATGTGGTTAATTTTTTTCCCCCAAGAACATTTACAATTTTTGGACCTGCTTATTTAAAAAGACCCATAAGAAAAACAATTTTTGAAGGAGTTTTTCCAGTAATTATTGCATTTAAGCACAAAGTGCAAATACAAGAAGATGCAGTAAATATTACTTGTAATCTGTCTAAGAGAAATTCTTGGAAATCTTTAGTGCAATACCTAAGTTAAAATTAGAAATTTAATTGGTTGCATTCACGTTGTTCTTTGGTTGGGCAGATTACAATTCTGTATTTTCAAGAATATTCAATACATACTTACCATGTGTAGCGGAACTGGTTCCAGTAAGTTTGCATGAGAATTTTTTTTTGTGTTCTACGGACACTGAGTTGCTGATACTTATGTATACATTTTTTTCCCTCATTATTTGGTCGCTTTTGATGCTGACGGTTCCCGCTCCAGTGTTAAGTTGGGGCTTCGGGCGAGTTCGAATCGACACTCCTATGTTCCCTACGTCTTTAAATTCGACCGTTTGATCATACGCCAAGAAAGGCAATTGTCTCCGTCGTACCTCTTAGTTCTCGGGAGGTTACTGTGTTCCCCCTCCAAATAATTTATTAAAGGGTTCACATGACGCGCTCACGTCGCGTTGTTTAGGAAATTGCTTTTGCCGGGTTTATATGGAATCGGTCTCCCTTCCCCTTTGGTTCCCTTTCTTCGAGGAAATGTGTACCTGCTTTCCTCTGCATTTGGCCTGGCCAGGTCACCTTTTGACTACTTTCGAATTTTTATTCGCTTGTGGAACCGAATTATGAGGCTCGAAGTACGGTGGTCGACTTTACTTCTTAGTTCCCCGGGTTTCATTTGGAACTAAGAATTTTAAGAAGTAAATTTTTCTGTGGCTTAGGCGTTCACTTGTGCAATTTTTAAGACTTTTAAAACTCTTCTGTCTGAGTTTTTAATTTTTTTATCATTTTAAAATATTCTTTTTTGCGTGAATTAAAAAACCCAGGTCCTTAGATCCAGTTTTCACCTCTTTGCTTTCCGTCGTTTTGCTCTCTGATTGTAGAGTTTTGGCGAAAGAAAGGTTGAATCGATAATATTAATATTTTAAAAGTTTTCTTAAAATATTTTACGTTTATTTCTGTATATATATACACTGATTGATTGGACACTTTCGATTTTAGACGTTTTGTCGAATATCTAGAAAAATGCTTGACGAATTATCCTGAAATTTCAGGGGTGTAAAAAGGATATTACACCTCATATTTCAGGGAAGGTTTTCTCCCGAAGGCAAATAGGGGACCAGCAAAGAAGTGAACCAAATAAATAATGTTTGGAATCACCCTGTAAAAAATAATGCTTGAAATACATTGTAGCCGTAGCATATGCTTAAGAGGCTTGTTTTACTTTTCTGTGTTCATTTGTATGAGAATAGCACGTATATTCATGGAGATAGAAAGGTTTCTTTAAAAAGGTCGAAATGTTTTTGTAAGTTTTTTGTTTATAACACGCAGGATTTTCAACCCAATGCAATGCCATTTACAGGAAACTTGACAAACTACAGTACAGACAACACCCTGTAATCAGAATAGAAAAATATTAAATATTTGAGGAAATACGAGCATTTTTACTAAATAATGTTTAACTGCGCATGCGTATGCGTTACCAAATTGTCTTTTGCATAATTTATGAGCCAAATGTATAGAGCTACTGAATTTCAACTGATTCTATCGAGGACATTTTTCTGAATTTTCAAGATATTTGGTTGGGCTTTTTATAAGAGTAGCTCTATACATTTGGCCAATAAATTATGCAAAAGACAATTTGGTAACGCATGCGCAGTTAAACACTATTATGTAAAAATGCTCATATTTCATCAAGTATTTAATATTTTTCTATTCTGATTGCAGGGTGTTGTCTGTACTGTAGTTTGTCAAGTTTCCTGTAAATGGTATTGCATTGGGTTGAAAATACTGCGTGTTATAAACAAAAAACTTAGGAAAACATTTGGACCTTTTTAAAGAAACCTTTCTATCTCCATGAATCTACGTGCTATTCTCATATCAGTGAACACAGAAAAGTAAAACAAGCCTGTTAAGCATATGCTACAGCTACAATGCATTTCAAGCATTATTTTTTACAGGGTGATTCCAAACATTATTTTTTTGGTTCACTTCTTTGCTGGTCCCCTATTTGCCTTCGGGAGAAAACCTTCGCTGAAATATATGAGGTGTAACAACCTTTTTACACCCCTAAAATTTCAGGATAATTCGTCAAGTATTTTTCTAGATATTCGACAAAACGTCTAAAATCAAAAGTGTCCAATTACTTTCTTCCAATCATTTTTCCTTAAAACTACAACGTTTATTGCCGTTTTTATTTAAACAGATTGTTTAAATCGGCATTCTTATGTCTTGCCTTTTATGCGATTGTTGAGTTAAACCCTCTTTGTTATGGGAGGTTATTCTTTTAGAGCGTTGCCCGCGTCTTAATTTTTTCCTGAGCGCGAGTATACGAGTCTCGTGTCTTTTTTGACTGGTTGGAAAAAAAATCTTTTGGAAGAGTGAGTCTGTCGTCGCCTTCGGATGGGACAACAGCGGAGCGAGCTGGTCCTGCAGACTGAACTGGACAACCTACTTTTGTCCATAGCCGGTAGCACTCGATATGGTTCAACACATAGCCATCGGAACTCATAAAATTTCTCCTTCAGGATATGAAGTCAACTAAGCTGTCAGTCGGATGCGGCAATTGAAGCGTTGGCCTGCGGCTTTGGATCTGGATATTCGTCCTCACCTCAATAGCCCAGCCTAAAAAATTTCATCATGGGAAATTCTATTTTCTTTCTCTACATAATGGAACGTCCACGCAAGTCCGTCTTCAAAGATAACGGTGTTTCGTAGTTACGGCAATAGAGCTGGGGTTTCTCCTCATTGCGCGACAAAGACGTCGTTAGTAAGCTTCAGACCATTTATCTTATTACCTACACGTGACAGGTTGGTCAACCATTTTCTTTTATCTGCTTTCTTTAAGAGAAGGAAATCAAACTTTAGTTAACACTCCATAGCGCGGAATCACGCCATCGTAGGTCGTTATTTGTCAGCGCCTCCGTTGATGCGTCGCTGCTATAGAATTCCATGGGTTTTTGGGTAAATGGTTTACATTAACTAATAGTCCATTTAACTGAACGTGACTGTTCCTTTTGTTTCTTTTTGGCGTATCGAGATTCGGACTGGGCCTTTCTACACGCTGCGCTCTCGGACCTCCTCGTTGCAGTGAAGAGCTGGCTTCTATTGAAAATCAAGCCAACCCATCTTAAGATTCAGCGTCATCATGTACAGTAGCGCTCAAAAGTATTTTGACCATCATGTTTACAAGAATATCTTTTTTTTCTTTCGAACCAATTACATCAAAATATTTTGTAAAGGAAAGTAAATGATGAATAACACAAGTTTTCTAAAAATTATGCAAATTACTAATTGAATTAATTTTTTGTAAAAAAAATTCAAATTGGAACAGTCCAAAAGTATTTTGACTCCACATAAAAGAGGATTTATACAGTAGTTATCACATATATTCTGCTGCTTTATTCGAAGAGACTATTATCCAGAATGCCCAAGCAGAAGGAGTTCTCTGAAGATTTCAAATCGAAGGTGATTAATGCAATTAAAGATGGCGAAACTCAGGCGGATGCTGCACGCCGGTTTGGGATCTCCAAACAAATTGTCAGCGTTTGGTACAAGAAATACAAACAGACTGGAAGTTTTGATTCGAAACCCCGAAGTGGACGTCCAGGGAAGACAAAGTCATCCAGAACTACTCCAAGAAGAATCCACGAATGAGTGCTGCGAACATCAACAATGAAATTCGAGAATATCATGGTGTGAATGTGCATACTTCTACTGTGAAACGACGCTTAAATGAAGTGGTCGACATGGTAGTAAAAAGCCACTAATAAGTACAAAAAACCGGATGGCGCGATTGCAGTTTGCGAAATCCCATAAAGACTGGACTCAAAAAGACTGGGCAAAGATCTTATGGAGTGATGAAACTAAGGTTAATTTGTTTTCATCTGATGGTGTTCAGTATGTACATAGACCAACTAATAAAAGAAATAACGTCAGATACCAAATTCCAACTGTGAAACATGGAGGACGTGTGATGCTGTGGGATGTTTTTCTCTTCAAGGTGTAGGTCCACTAATTGAAATCAACGGATTAATGGATCGTTTCATGTACAAAACTATCCTGGAAGAACATATGATTCCACATGCAAGAGCTAGCATGCCTAGAGGATGGATCTTCCAGCATGACAATGATCCTAAACACGCATCACAACACGTTAAAGACTTTCTCTTAAAAAAAGAGATCCGCATATTAGATTGGCCAAGTCAGAGCCCGGACCTAAACCCCATTGAGCACATGTGGGATGAGGTAAAAAGAAGAGTTAAAAGTCGGCCCCACTCCAACAAGGCTGAATTATTCCATCAGTTGCAGGAAGAATGGAACGCCATTGAACCTACTGTTATTAAGAAGTTAATTAACTCAATGCCAACTCGTTGTGCTGCAGTCATTCAAGCAAACGGCTTTGCAACAAAATATTAAAAGATTTTTCGACCCAAGAATGTTATTTTTTTGCTTTTAGGCTAGCTGTTGTGTCTAATTTATATAAATTTGTCAATGGTCAAAATACTTTTGGACCACTTCATTTTCATTTAATCTTATAGAAACACTGCAATTCATTCATTTTGTATTATATTAACACAAGAGATGTATTAAATCATTTACTGTCCAAAACAAAATATTTTGATATAATTGCTTAGGAAGAGAAAAAGATATTTTTCTAAACATGATGGTCAAAATACTTTTGAGCGCTACTGTATTTACGATTCCGGATTAACTCGTCCACAAACAAGACGAAGGCAATCGCTTATCAAGGGTTCAAGCGTCAGCAGTAATCCCTCGTTGAACTTTAGTCTAAAAATTGTTTTATTTTATCGTTTCTTTTATATTGTAGAAATTAATTCTTCTTTGAATTTTTTTTTTTTTTTTAATATAACCATGCTTTTTCTTTTCCAGGACCACGATATGTGTGGGTGATCGTTTTTGTGTGTCCGTCCCATGTGTGAGTGTACGTCTAGCCTTTCTGCCTTTTTTCGTCTTGCAACCAACCTATCCCTGACTGGTCCTTTTACCACTGATCATTGATGCTTGTTTACGATATTGTTAGCATGTCTTCCCTTTAGGTGCCTAGTCTTTTCGAGCTCTTGCGTTTTTCGCTGTGGCTAGTCACGGAACCGTGTACGATTTTTCAGTCCCGGAATGACGTCACTTCCTGCTACGTGAAGGGAAGAGCGGTGCACGTCGGCCACGGGGTCGTGATCGAGATTTGTTTCACGGATCTGCGGCTGTGAAGGCATAAGGGGGCATTCAAGTTTTTAGCTGCAATAGGGAAATTCGTTCGTTGTTTAGCTGAAATAAAATTTGTGATCGTGCAAAGGAAATGCAGGAAAATTTCATTACCCTCATCGTTTATAAACCATTTTCCAGTCATTTTAATTCCTTATTTCTCTATTTAGCAATGGTTAAAAGCGAAGTTCGTCGTTTATGTGTCGTTTTCGTCCTCTTTTTGTGACCCCTTCAATTGTTCTAGAGTCGCAAGTCCACAATTGAACATAATTTTGCTTAGAATACTCCTTAACAAAGCTTTATAATTCGTTATATGATGAAAATTCATCTTTAAAATCCATCGCACATGTGACTTGAACATTCGACGCGACCGCCGTGCACCGCTCTTCCCCTCACGTAGCAGGAAGTGACGTCATTCCGGGACTGAAAATCGTACACGGTTCCGTGACTGTAGCCACGCTTATTCACTTCTTGGATTTTTTTTGTTTAATTTTTTTAATTTCCTTTGTTTATTACCTTTTTAATCAGTTTTCTTTATTCAAATTATAATCTTTAATTTTTTTTTTATTTTTTTATTTCCAAATACTTAATCTAAATGCCTAACTTCCCGAACGACTAGCTTTCGTTGGGTGTCTTTTAATCAACTAGGAATTGGACTGCGTCGTGGATGGCGCGCCTTCGCCCCTCCCTTCCCCTCCGCGGATGACGTTTGTAGTAATTTTAGGAGGATTGACTGACCATTGACTACCGTTCGCCTTCCGCCACTTCGTCGACTCGTATTTATGTGCCTCGTCGGCTAATTACCTTCACGAAAATATTTACCCTTTCGAATTGGTGTATATTCATTAGTTAATCGTTTGGGACAATACTTCACCCTTGGCATTATATCTTCCAATTTGTATTAAAAGAAATATTTATTTGGAACTTGTCAGTTCTCATTTGCGTTACTTAGTGTTCAATAGGAGGGACAATTTCGAAGGGTTTTATCTCCACGCGTTTTCCTGTCTTGAACTTAATGGGTCCTCTATCGATCACTTAAGTTCTTTATCCATCAAAAAATTTCTGATTCTGGTTTTAATGAAATTAAACTTATGTAAATTACAAATAACTCATTAAAGTGACCTTGTTTGACTGTTCCGTAGATACTTTGTTTTTAGGGGTTCCGGCGCGGTTCTAACTTTAAAGGGGAAGGTGTTAATTATTTAGAGGAGAAATTTCTTCCTTTAAATAAAGTCTGAGCGTGTCGGGAATTGAAGCCTCAATTTCTAGCACGCTACACATGGTAATTGCTTTTGCGCTCAAAGGAAAAAGACTGGGACGGAGAGCAGAAGGCAACTATCAGATCGTTGCATATCAAATGTCGGATTTCGAGGTAGGTTCCGTGCTTCAGCACTGTTTCCACGTTTAATAGCAAGTACCCATAACAAAGTAATACATGCCCAGAGATAAACCTATCAGCGACCAGCTGCCTGAAATTTGCATGTCTGTGATATTTAATAGCGTTTGAACCCAAGCGAAGATAGTCATGACTTCATACGAATTACGTGTGATAATGCATTACGAGTTCAGGTTCACACTGCCTCTCGAAACATCAATAAGGTATTCGGTGTAGGCATCATAAACGAACGTACTGTCCAACGTTGGTTCCGAAAATTCCGGGCGGGAGTGACGGACCTGGCAAATGAGCCACGCAGCAGACCGCCCAACATCTTGAATGACGCTGATCTGTGGAAGAGGACCACTCAAAAACTGTTCGGGACATTGCAGGGGATCATGCTGTATCAGCGTCGACTGTCAGTATACACTTTAGGACCATCGGCAAGGTGCAAAAGCAGGACAAATGGGTCCCACATGAACTTACGGAAAACTAAAAAGAGCGTCGGTTAGAGGTGTGTACGGAATTGCTTTTGCGCCATGAAGAAACGGGGATTCTTGATCGCATTGTCACCTGCGACGAGAAGTGGCTCCTATACGACAATAGGAAACGGTCAGCACAGTGGCTGGATGCTGATGAACCTCTGCTACAGTTCCCTAAACCCCCCGTTGCACCCCAGGAAGCTCATGGTTACAGTTTGGTGGAACATCCGTGGTGTAGTGCGCTACAGCTTCCTTCAGCAGGGGTAGAGATCACCGCTGCGACCTACCATCGTGAACTGCAAAACTGTCAGCAACAACCTGCACTTGTGCATCGCAAAGGCATCCTTCTGCTGCATGACAATACGCGTCCACACGTTGCGCGAACGACCGTGCAGGCGCTACAGGCTCTGGGCTACGAGGTGCTTCCCCACTCCCCGTACTCTCCCTACCAACTACCATCTTTTCTCTGGAGGAAAACATTGCTAACCTAAGCAGACGTCGAAAACGCATTCCGAGAGTTTGAGTCCCATGACCATGGATTCTATCGGAGAAGGCTCGAGAAGCTACCAAATCATTGGCAACAATGTTTGGATTGCAATGAGGGTTATATCGAATAGCACGTGTGAAGGTGTCCTTTCTAGAGGGCTATTAAAGATGACCTCTGCAATCCATTTGATATGCAACGACCTGATATAAAATCCATACCTCCCCCACATATAACAATTACTTGTCTGTTCTCAGTTCTGGTCCATTACCAAATCTGAATATGCATAAAAGCAAAGTACACATTAGGAATTCTGCCAATATCTATTTAATCCTATCTGCCCATTCATCAACAAGATAAAGGATTTTCAAACTGCATTCAGTCTCAAAATACAGGGAGTTTCTAAATGGAAAGACAATAAGTACCTTGTGTGATCCTTCGCATAATGAAACTGTTAAGTTCCTTATGCAAAATGTTCAAAACTCTAATGTTAGGAGTCCAGACATCACGTGAAATTTGCTGAAAACGTCATTTAATCTCAACAAGTGGCATGTTCGTCATTTTGACAATTAACGGAATCCAGCTATGTACTTATTGTCCTTCCATTTAGAAACTCCCTATATATTGGATGGGCAACAACAAAAGTTGCAATAGATTGCAGTCAGACACTGTTCATATCTGACCTACTAGGCATGTACAAAAGACTCATTGTATTCCACAAACGAAGTGTACTTACCTTGTAGTTGCAAGATAAATTTGTACGAGTGTTTACAAGTGATTTAGACTATACTCCGTCCAACCGAAGTTGGGGTGGGCGTGTCCAGTTAAACTTCCTATTTCAATTGTTAGACACTGTTGATTCTACTTTAGAAACAATGTCTAATTGAAATAGAAAGTTTACCTGGACACGCCCACTCCAACCTTGGTTGGGCAGAGTATGACATTTACCATGGCATCTGGGTCCCCATGCATCATTGCCACTGCTCACGTAGCTTTCATATGGCCGCATTGCACCATTGTCATTGGGTGTCAAGCTCCCAATTAGAGCTGCTTTCAGGGCTTCATTAAAGAGGGCATAGAAGCTGGGTGCAAGTTCTGCAATGTCTAGAAAATGTGCTAATACTGTGGAAAATGGTTGATTTGGTGCAACACGGTGACAGAGACCAGTTTCCCACTCCTTGTCAAACTTGGATGCACTTGTTTTCAACAGCAAGTATGCAATCTGCTGTATACGTTTCTGGGTCTGTTGCCTTCCTTCCACAAGAACCATGCAGTCCACCTCTGCCAGTGATAATCACCTTCCACTATCTGTCTTTGGTGACTGACATGGGTCTCAGATGAGGCATTCATTACACTACCCACAATGTCTCCTGGGATACCATACTGCATCATCATTCATTCTTCGAGGTCTAATCTGACCACTGAATTGTCACCAACTTGCCATTTCCAGAGCTTGTATACAAGACCAAGTCTAAACGATTTCTAATCAACCCTCGTAGTTACCGTAATTATTCTACTACAATGCGAGGCATTTTGACCTTGAAAAGTACCTAAATTTGTGTGATCACATTACACAAGTTTAGGTACTTTTCGAGGTCAAAATGCCTCTCATTGTAGTAGAATAATTACGGTACCTCTTGCACAAGTAGATTCCATTTGAGATAAAATCAAAATTGGTTTCATTTTCAGTCAAACCAAGAACTACACATAGCAAAGGATTAAAACTAATCCACTATTCAGGATTATATTTAGTACACAGGGTTCTCCCCACGCTCTTTTGAACGGGCACACCACCCAGCTAAATGCACGAAAAACTTCACACCACTGCATAAAATTTTACTAGTTTTTAATTTTTGTCCGCCCGGCTATTTTATCTTTCCACCCATCTGATAAAATTTTCTGGGGAGAACACGAGTACGTATTCAAACTACGATGGACAGATTCTCGAATTCACAATTCACAAGACTCAATCGAATTCATTACTGTATGCGATATTTTGAAGCGCAAGATGAAAAGCAGTTATTTTTCAGTTTCGAAATCAAATGCCAATAAAAATAAATGACTCTAAAGCTATCATCCTCTCAAACTTTTGATTCAATGAGGCAATTCTTGGACAACCTCAAATCAAACAGATACATAATCCAAGAATTTTGTCATGGTAAATACGAAAAGTAGCACTGATCACAGATTTGTAGTTAGGGCTGAAACTTGGCCAACAAAATTAAATTGCAGCTGAAAATTATTTCTACCCCCCCCCTCCATTTAATAAAATTACCCCACTTTAAATGAAGATCAACTTTAATGTGTAAACAAAAGACAATAGGGGAAAGAAAAAAAAAATCCTCTGCAAACGTTCATAGTACCAATAATAATCCCAAATAGAGCTTATACAGAGTTCCCACAGAAAATCTGCCCTGACATCGACAGTCTCATTTCCCTGACCAAATCGTAATTATTTTTAAAAAAAACATGTCTCTACTACAGATTTTCAGACAATTTTATTATTATTCTTAGTTGTCACATTATATAAAATTAGTATTAGTATTACCAGGCTTGTTCAAGAATTTTTGCCTCCTGGACTGTAACTGGACATAAATGTAAGTATAGATGTCTCCAGATGTATAGATGTAAAATCTATTTCCCTGACTTTTCCCAGGAAGAGTCTCATTTCCCTGACAAATGCATGAAAATAGCCCTTCTTCCCTGACCACGTTTCATTTCCCTGACTTTCCAGAATGTGGGAACCCTGTTATATTTACGAATTCTGATATCAGATTATCCAATTCCAAAATGTAAAGAAATCAAATGCATTCCAATAATTTTTATTACAATATGAATTTATTGTTTGACAGCATATTTCCTCCTGGGCCAGTTTCTTAGTTTATGCTGAGCCTTCCGAGTTTTCAGCTTTTTCTCATGCTGCGTCAGTTGTCGCCTGATGGCTCTGGTCTTCTTGTGTCTCAGATCCAGAGGTTTGTACTTCTTACCCTTATAAAATTTGCGCAAATTTTCCTTCTGGGTTTGATGAATGACAGTCAATACCCTTGCAATCGATTTACGTACAACACATCTGTTAAGGGAGAGAAAAAAAAAAAACTGTTTGTTAGCTAATTTAAAAGATCATAAATGTCATCTAACATTTGAGGGCAAGATATCAGTCCTATCGATCCATTACTTTGGGCACATTCATTTAATACTCAGGTTCCAAGTCGATTTCATCAGTTATAATTTGAATTTGATGTCAGTAAAACTGCAAAGTGACTTAATACATCCTTTTGAAGGTAACGATCACTTACACAAAATCATAGAGGTTCCTGAATAGGGTATAAAGGAATCTTCCAAATACGGCCTCATGTCAAAATTTTTTGACCCCATAATGGAAAATAGTCAATTACAATAAAAATATATATATATATATATATATATATACACACTGAGTGGCCAAATTATTATGACCACCTGACAGTTTTAGGCAAACGAGCTATTGCGTCACAGCGCTGCCGCTAGAGGGCTAGATAGCTAAAAAAAAAAAAAGGGAATGCAGGTGAGGTGAACCATCAGTTGCACTGTTTTTTGCGACAATATGGGCAAAAAACGTGATTTCACTGAGTCTGAACGCGGGATGGTCGTCGGCGCGCGCAGTGTCGGAACCAGTATCAGCAAAACAGCTGAACTTGTGAAGTGTTCAAGAGCAGCAGTTATTAATGTTTACAGAGAGTGGACTACCAAGCAAAAAAACCAGCTCTCAACATCAAGCGTGTGGTCGTCACAGGCTCCTCAATGCTCGAGGAGTGCCCAGAGTTGTTCAGGGTGAAGAATAGTAACAGTGCGTCAAATAGCGGCAAATCTTAACCAAGGACAAACTGACCGCCTCTGAACGAACTGTTCGCCGCTCATTACACCGTTTAGGCTATGGAAGCCGACGACCAGTTCACCAAGGAGCACAAGGATTGGACAGTAGATGACTGGAAAAAGGTCATGTGGTCCGATGAGTCACGATTTCAAATGCATCATGCAGATGGCAGGGTTAGAATATGGAAAAAACAACACAATATGCTGGTGGCGGCAGTATTATGGTTTGGGGGATGTTTTCTTGGCATTGTTCAGGTCCTTTGATTCCTCTGCACGGACGCATGCGTGCCCAAGATTATGTTTTTCCCGATGAATGAAACATCGATATTTACAAATATTCGCTATACACTTTTCCGATATTTCGAACATTCAATGTTTCAACAAAATATAGAGGAAAACTTCGATGTTTCGTTTAATCATTCGCATTTATTTTAACACAAGTCTATTAATATATACTCTAAAGCAGTTTGCCTAATTTGCCTCAATTTATATTGAATATCCACTATACAAAACATTGATATTTTAATTTTTTTTTTTTAAACACGAGCCATTGTGTTTTAAGAAATAGCGATGACAGCAGAATCCCCACCCTACCAGGGCCTTGCGATGCCCGAAACATCGATTATATATTGCAGAATGCATCAGTGTTTAATTTATAAAACACACATCTTTATTAGAAGAAAAGTCATTAAATGAAGAGATACAGTACATGAAAAATTAACTGACATTGATACAAAGACACTCATTCAGAACATCTTAAAGTAAAAAAAAACAAAAACAAAAAAAAACAACTTAGCAGCACAACAGAGGTGTATCATCTCTTTGTTGAACATGAGGAACATGATGTTCAATAATGTATTTGCTTTCTCATGTCCAATAATAAGATGATACACCTTTGTTGTATTGCTAATTTGTCTTACTTACTGTTCTTTGAGATGTTCTGAATGAGTGTCTTTGTATCAATGTCAGTTCTGTCAGATCTTCTGTTTTCAATGAATGTCAATGTCAGTTAATAATTTCATGTACTTTATCTCCTCTTTTGATGACTTTTATTCTAATAAAAATATGTGTTTTTATAAAATAAACACCGATGCATTCTGCAATATTTATTAGAAGCCTAACATGGTTGTATGCCTAACAGAAAGGGATGGGGACTATGTCGAAAAGTGAATAGTGCATTACATAGAGGACAAATGTAAATATCAGATACAAAAAGAATTTTGAAAATCGGTTAAAAAATACAAAAGTTACAGCCATGGAGGCATTACTTTTCAATATGCCCTCGTAGATTAAGTCATGTTCTTGTTACGAATCAACTTGCGATGTGGTGCAGAAAAAGTTAATGCACCGAATTTCACAGAGCACGTGCTGTCAAAACAAACACCAATTTGGAAAACTTGAAACGCGTACTTCCGGTGATCGTCAAGTGCACTCCTTCAGGATGTGTCTACAGCGCCATCGATCATTAGCGTAGAAAAAAAGTAAACGCCGCATTAACAGTCGAAAGTAAGATCAAGAATTTCAAACATTTCTCTTCATTATTTTTTTTACTTTACACTAAGAATAAGTTATTCATAATGGTGTCCGGCAATTTTAATTTAAAATCCGGTATTACTGGCCTAAACCCGGAGAGTTGGCAAGTCTGAGCTCAGACACAGCCCTCTATATCTATCAGTCCTGACAACTGAGGATTGATGTCATGCTAGAGATTGGTTGCCATGGGAACCCCCTTCTCAATGGAAATAATTTAACATTGAAATACTTTAATTGATGATAAGTTACGTTTAATCAAGTAAACAGAATACTCCAGTAATATGAGAAAAATTATCGCCTCCTTCAAAATGACAAGCAGACGACCTCATGCCTTGCTGACCTCTACAGGCCTCGAAGTGAGGATTAAAAATATAGGAGCTAATACAAAAAAATATAGGATACAATTTTGATGCATTAAAGGCCGATTCGTTAAAAAAAGCACTAAGTTGGAGTAAATGTCACCAAAGATATGATAGCCCCGTTTATAAAAACAAATTATTAGCATTAAGTGAACATCTACATCAATTATTATACATAATACAACGAACATAGGTACTTTTGGGAAGCAGCAGCATTGCCCATTGGCTTAGAATGTACATTTATCCAGGGCAGAGCAAGCACCTCTATATCTAATAGACATAGAGGGTGCTGGCAGAGCCAAGTCCGGACTGGAGCAGTTTTACTGTATCATTTACAAAAATGATAATTCACCTGTTTAAAACGTGTTAAAATATCGCTAAAATAGTACATCGCGCTAAATTTTGCGCTAGAAAAAGAAAAACGCGCTAAAATAGTGCCACTGCGCAAAATTGAATATTCTTTGAAAGAGGGTGCCACTCTCCCTCGTCATTTCACTTTTCTCAAGGGAAAACGTTGCTCATGGTTACTTTCTTTCGAGTAACTGGCCACGAAACTCATGACGATGTAATAGTGCAAGTTGTGATATATTTACGATAGTAACTGACACTCCCATTTAAACGCGATCCAGCTGTTATTTTGACCACCAGATGGCAAAACATCAAAGTCTGCTCTAAATAATCAGATATACATGTACAATAGAATTCAAATAGTTATAAACTTTAAGTTTTTTATCTTAAATAAATGATTCACAGAAATTTGATAAATGAAGCATAGATTGTTCGAAGTGCCACCTACTTCCGGGACACGCCGATAGCATTGGAACAGTTACGAGTGTCATAACCTCTTCCATTAAGAAACCATGCAACAGGTAAAAGTATTGATATGGCACATAAGTACTTTTAGGACGATTAATTGTCCTAGCTTTTATATCCCAGGCTAATCCCGTACTGAATGCTGGGATCGCCACCTAGCTGCCGCCACTGAATTACAATACTTCCGGTGCTAGTCATGAATATTTATGCATGTGGACATACGCCCTTTGGAAAATTAGCGATTCAAATGCAAGGGAGTTTTTTTCCCCACTGCAGTTTTGCCATTGATTGAATTTCGGATGAATAGACATATTGGTAATGTTTCTAATGCAGTAGCAGTTAGCAGACTATTTATTAAAATATAGGAGGATACGAAATAAGGACATTTTTGAACGATTCCTTCATTATATAGAAAAAATAGGAAATATAGGAGAACTTCGAGGCATGCCTCTAGCATGACGTCAGCTGTCAGGCCTGTTGATATAGTATGGCTGTGGCTCAGATAAGCTTAAAGCATTAAGATGAAATGTTTTTCAAGATACTGGATAAAAACATAGCTTATTTAATGAACATCAATGGCATCGCACAGGAAGCGACAAACAATGACCCAATAAATGCGATGACAAAGCAACAAAAAGAGTTACTCAAAGAAGTCATAAAATAAGTACACAAATTGAACATTACAGTTGAAAAGCGCAAGCAAGCGATAGTGTATTAAGAAAAGGAAATGAAATTAATTTTTTAAAACGCCGAACATCGAAATATTCAGAATAGCGTAATCGATATATCGATCTTTGAAAATCTCAAGTTTAACGCTCTCTCTCTCATATTTTATCGATACATCAATTTTTTTTTAAATAATGCCTACCATATGCGCCAAGTGCTCATTAAGCGTTACTTGCCATATCTGATAAAATGTCTAAAAAATAGCTTAAAAGTAAAAACTGTGTTCAGTTCCTCGATGCGCATCCAGAGCTGATCAGTAAATTACCCTTCACAGATTTCCAAGAAACGCAAAAATTGCACGAAAAATGGTAATATAAACTAAACATTGTTTAGGTTACAGGACCTATTATAACAGTTTATTAAATATAAGAAATTATATTTGTAGCAAGCACTTCGTTCTTCAGGATTTTTAACGGTAAATGTGCTTCGA
Organism: Rhysida immarginata; assembly: GCA_023313115.1. Taxonomy (NCBI): domain Eukaryota; kingdom Metazoa; phylum Arthropoda; class Chilopoda; order Scolopendromorpha; family Scolopendridae; genus Rhysida; species Rhysida immarginata. The sequence goes on from JAHWFO010015202.1 coordinate 687,915, forward strand.
TACTTACCTTGCTTAGATTTCTACCATTTATATTTTTCATATTTCGTAGCAGCATAAGGAAAAAATATTGTAATTTTTCAGAGTAAGGTTTTCTCTACAATGTGTATATTTACTTCTAATAAATAATAATAGGCACTGATATTTACACACTTTCTGTAGATTTACAAAGATGTTGATCACCTTTTCATCCACCATGTTGTTGGTTAGTGGAGACATCTACAGGGTGATTCAGAAAGGTAAGTCACAAATGAAATATCATGTACAGTTTATAGCAGGGAACAATATTTTTCCTATAAACATGGGTCTGGAAATGCATCCTTACAGAGATAATGCAACTTGTACAAGGTAGGAATGGATGTGCGTTACCCTCAGAGGAAGGAAGAAAAGATCAAACTACCTGTGTAGATTGAAGCTGGAAGTCGAAATGCATTCTGGGACAAGTACACCCAAAACACTAGAGCTCTCCTCGAAAACACATTGATTTTATCGAGTGTTCTACTTGATTGTGTATCATAAACTCTAAGGAATTTTAAAATTTATTTATTATGCAGTTAATATTATTGAATGCCTTCCTATTAAGCAAAACATTACTTCAACGTCCGCTATAATCACTATTGTAAACGCATAATAAAAAAATCATAATTCTATTAGAAAACAGATTACAAAAATAATAAATTTTAAAGGACAGTAGTTAATATCAGAGAGGACTTATTTTTCCCAGTTCATATAGATTTATTTATTGATAAACTTAAAAAAAAATACTTTTGAAATACTTGTTTTCAAAGGGCTTTTTGATATCCAAATCGCTATAATTATCAATACAATTGTTTTCATTTATTTATTTATTCAATATTTATTTATTTTTTTACAAAATTTTGACATGAATTGTAACATAAAATAGCAAATTTCAGTTTTGAGTTGAACACATAACTTGGAACCAGTAACTTCTTGAGTTGAACTAAGATGACACGTTCTTTGAGGCCAATCTGGTTCCAAGTTAAGTTGTGTTAAACCCAAAACTGAAATTTGCAATTTTATCTTCTAATTAATCTCAAAATTTTGTAAATTTTCATCAGGTTACATATCAAAATTCTGTGTCAAAATTTAATTCATTTAAAATTTGTATTAGAAATTTTTTAATCATCGAGTTTAAACCTGTCTTTTTGTCATTCTTTTTGTTTAATCTTTCTTCATTATTTTTTGTTGAGGTTATAAAAAAGTTTTTTGAAATTATTCAGAAAAAAACAAACAAATTTGCATTGTAAATGATAGCAGATGATGCTGTGGAAAGGTCATCTCATAACCACATAGCTGCCAACATTGGAAAGTGAAAAATCGGGAGGTCTACCAAATCGGAAGTAAGCTAACCGGAAGTTTAGGGGGAACAATTTTTATTTTGATCACATATGATAAGTAATGACTAACAAAAATAACTTAAAAAATAACAATCTATTAGCATTCACTGACATGTCAGTTGCATACTTGAGTTAAAGATGGATATTTTGCAGAAATTTCTGCTACATTGACAGCCTCGCATTCATTTTCTACTTTCAGAGTAGCCCCGCACACATTTAATGGATTTTTAGCCGTTTCAGCGATTTTAACAAAAAAAAAAATTTTTTGAGTAGGCAACACCGGAAATAGCGTCAAAGGCTCTATTTTTGCTACCCAAGTATTCAACAACTGAGAAAAAAGTTGTAGCACGTTCACAAGTTTTCTTCTCGGCATTATGATTGTGGAAATCGTGGAACATAGACACAGAATACTAGAATTTTCAACTAATTTATTTACTGAATTAAAAATCGGGAGATTAAAATTTTATTTATTTATTTATGCATAATATTCCATTAACATTACTTTCTCTCATAAAAATTTAATTTTAATTCCTGCCTTTTAAGTGCATATCTTTAAAAATGCTATTCAAATCTAATTATAAATCACAACTATTTGCAATGGTATCGCTGTAGTATTGATGTGTTTTGGGTGTAGCTGTCCCAGAATGCATTACGCGAGTCAGCTTCAATCGGATAGTACAGGGAGTATTAGGAAGGGCAGCTCCTTTTCTTCCTTCCTCCGAGGCGTTAACCGGACGGCAATAGTAGGGTCCATGTAAATTAGGATCTAAACATGTAAATTGTTTGTGTTCTCTCCTTTAAAAGAGAGGAAACGAAACATGTAACTCCAATGTCGTACAATGGATCGCTTAACTAATGCGGAGCTGGCGGACATGCATCTCGTCTACAGCGAGGCACAGGGTAATGCTACTGAAGCGGAAAGGATTTACCAACAGCGTACGGAGAAGTCGGTGATCCTCTGGACATCTTCACCAGAGTTAACGAGAATCTCATCCGCAGACTAAACACCTGCATAGAGGCTCAGGGTCACCATTTTGAACACCTACTGTAATGTCATTCCTACCTCGTACAAGTTGCATTATCTCTGTAAGGATGCATTTCCGGACCCATGTTTATAGGAAAAATTTTGTTCCCCACTACAAACTGTACATGGTATTTCATTCTCGATTCCTTTCTGAATCACCCTGTATAGGCTGTGGCGTTTCTCAATACGTCAAGAGTGAGATATTAGGCCTCCGCATTGGGCTTGAAATCACGTGTCAAGGCATTTTCAGCTTTTGACCGCTAGTTGTTTATGGCTTATTTGGCGCTCTTCAGGGCTAAAGTACTACCAGATACTCTCGTCCTCATGCTACTTTATCAGACTTAAAATTTTACCTTCAATTCCCCATAGGATTTCCCTGATGATCCCCCTCTAGCATTAAAAACTTGAACTTCCACTGACATGAAGGAAAGCATTGAAATGATACGCGATGCGGAGGCCTAATATCTCGAAGGCCTCGGTCAAGCAGAGATGTGTACAAGCATGTTTGGATGTGGGTGGAGGCCTTTTTGAACATCGGTTATGAACAAGTTCAGCTGCGCACTGTTTAAGGTGCTTGTATGCAATATTTAAATATGTAAATAACTTTCAAGTTTATATGTAAAAGTTTGGGCCCTCTAGTGAGAGAATCACCCTCTATATTACTGTGGCTAAATTCGCCTTAAATTCAAATCTTGATGGCAGTCAGTATGGCCTGTAAAAGTTAAGGAACGTCTATCTGTATTTATATTATGAAAAACCCTTTCTTCACTTTGGTTACTTTCTGATTAACATAATTTAAATTTTTCGATAAATAAAAAGGAGCCGCTGAAAAAGATGGTCAAGGAAACCATTCCATAGCTATTTTTGCCTTCAGTACAGTATAAAAGTCCCATTGCAGTCTTAGAAGGCACCAAACCGTCCAAATTATTCAGATCTTTATCAACAAGCTTATTTACTGAACTTACATCTTGGATAGTTTGGATGCAGGCCCTCCTGTTACTTTGGCAACACGTAACGCCGCAAGCTCCTGCTTCAATTCTTCCAACTGCTTCAGCAAATCCTCCTTCTTCTTTCCTCGTAACTCGTGGGCTTTCACCTTCGGCTAGGAAGAACAGAACAAACTTTAATGTTGCAAACAACAACTACATAATGCATTTCAACCAAACTTCTTATTTAAAGAACTATAATAAACCTAATCGTAACCTTTCAACATAATAAATGAGCGAAATAAATACCGATGGATAAGATTATGAAAGAATACAATCAAACCTACCATTTTCACTGCCACCGAACAAATGAGAACGAATGGTGGTGGCTAACGGAAAAGGAAATACTTCTAATGAGGAAACGGAATACGTTTCGCGGAGACTCTATTTTCTCGGCTATTTTTATTTTTTAAGGTTGTTATGTCATTCAATGTCAGATTTATTTTGGTTTATGTTTCTCGTCTTATAAAATTAATTTTTTCAGATGGTTTTCGTGAAGTCGATCGAATACGAAATCATTGCACGTAATCGAGATTTGCGTTCGAGAATAAGCGTCATGATGCTATGGCTCCACCCACACCTCTGATGATAAATGCCGGATGTTTTCTTTTCTCCGTTTGGAAAATTGTCAAGTGTCTTGAGAAACGAGTCTTCGTTATAGCGTAATAAGACGCTTAGATAGAAAAAGAATGGCTAAGAATACGAATAATTCGGCATTTAGGAAGATAGATGTTGATCAGTACGATGAGGAGAACTATAAAGAAGAGGACCAAGGCGATCCTCAGTCGCCCCCTGTCGGACCGGATGAGGCCGAAATCAACACATTGCTAGGTCAAGTATCCTTCAAATTAAATTAGAAAAATGATTGAAATAGGGTCATTTAAATAGGAATAGAGCTGCCAGTGCATGTCTGAGTGCTTGTGAGTTGAGTGTTCCCTTACCCATTTTATTTTTATTATAAATTGCAATCCTTAACTCATTGAAGGGGAAACATTTAGAAGCCCTGAAAACAGTTCTGAGAAGTGCACCCGTGAGCTCCAAAAATCAGTGCTTAAAGGTAACTTTCCTAGCATTTTATTCCATTTAATTTATTTTATTTTTTCCTTTTAACTTTTGCAGTGATAAAAGAGCAGGATTAGAAATAGAATACCTTAAGATCCGGGAACACGAATCTTGAAATCAAACGCTAAAATACTGAAACTGTGAAGTGAATGTTCAACACTGGGTGGAGATAGGAAAACTTTTTTTTTTCCGCATTTGTTTCGCCATGTAACATTTCCTTCTTTTACAATGAATTGTTCTTCTTTCCTCATTGTTTGATGGAAAAAAAAATATGCAACTATATGAGCACGAGAAATATTATTAGATAGATATTGACAGCTGTTGATAAGATTGCTAGACAAAACGCGATGTTCCATATTTCCTGCTATGAACGTTGAAGATAATTTTATAAACCATTACAATAAGAAATGTCTTAGATATTTTTTATACTATTCAAGTCAGTGGAGAAGTGGTTGATAAATACTTCTCATTATTTTAATGAAGCGTTTATGACATTGCAATTGATAATCATATATAATAGATTTTTATCATTATTTTCCATTATAATCGTTCCACTGAATTAATTATAATGGAACGAGTTTTGAATACCAATTATCCTCGTATTTTGTGCATTTCTTTAAAATTTAAAATTTGTTCAAATCCATAGAAATCCTGGTAAGAATTTTTTTCCGTTTTTGTGCAAGGATATTTAGTTCAGGAAATTTGAATCCTGCTTGAACTTAAACCCAGGCGCATGGTTTTTTAAAAAATTGTCAAATTAAAGATCACATCTCTAACAAGGAGACTCCACGTACTCTGACTCACCGATTTTGATAAAAAATATTCTGCGAGTAGCTTTCACAAAATTAAAGATCCATGCAAAACCATTCGAGACACTTCTCAAAATTTTCCGAGAAAAAAAATTCATAAAGTTTGCTGAATAAATGGAGCCAGATATTGTGGACAGATGTCAGAAGAAAGGAGTAGAAACCACTAATCCGCATAAAATATTTAATTGGATGATGGATGCACATTTCGGCAGCCAAGCTGCCTTCTTCAGCATACAGGAGAGCTTCAATCAGAGTAGGCAAGCTATTCTGATGAATTGTGAATAAGTTACAAGATGTTATATAGCAAACAGTAGCCAATTAAACAAATTTAACAAAAACATTAAAAACAAACAAAAAGTTGGAAACATTAAACACAAAAAATGGACTAGTGGTAAAACGCTTGAGTTCTATTTTGTAGATACGGGTTCAAATCCCATTTTCGATATTTATTTTTGCTTTGTAAATTTTGTTAACATGTAAGGGAATGTGTAATTCATCTACTGAATACAGTAGTCCCTGCTTATTGTAATCACTTTGGTCCCAAGTCTATTTGATTACAATAACTGAAGATAAAAAATGAGGCTTTTTATTGCATATAGTATAAATAACGCTTTATTTTGATGTTACATCACAGTACAAGGAGAGTAAAAAACAAGAAATTAAGCCTCCCGAGGAAGGTATAGGAAAGTGGCAGAAGCCCTGAGTACATCTATTTTTTTATTCCTTCATCTGCACATTTTAACCTCCTATTTTTTTTTTTAAATCAAAATTGATTTTCTCGAACCTTGCATTTAGAAAATATAAAAACCTTATCTTTGTTCCTTTCTCATAATTTTTGATCGAATGATATATCACAACTCTAAGTTGCCATAAAGTTCTAAAGACCAAGTGATTGCCACTCCCACAACTCCGACCCTATTGGGACAATTTGGCCCAAACTTTACAGTAATGTTGTTCTTGCTTAAAGGAATCTGCATACCGAATTTCACTCCTTTATATGCTTAAATACACGTAGACCTTTTGGTCCCCTCTAATTTCTGCCCCCTAAACTCCGACCCCAGTGGGCCAAACAAAACCAAACTAAATAGTGAAGGTGCACGTGCCCATAGTAAGCTACATTCCGAATTTCAACCTTCTACCTCAAAAAATGCGGAAATTATGAAGGGGACGGACGGACATTGTGAAAGCAATAAGTAGCTCCAGTCTTCTGGTACTTAATAAATCGAGTGAATAAGTACGTACATGCCGTTACAGTATAAGAATTAAAGAAAATCGTCTATTCTCAGTTGCCTGGTTTTGCTTTTAAGGAGATCATTAATATAGCTCTCAAAATCATAATGCCATTTAAAGTCTGGCGAGAAATGATCTCCTTGTTGCAAAACATTCAAAGCTTTTCATGTTGATGGATTAGAATATTCTTCCCGATTCTCTTCCAGTTCGTTCGGCTCAGCGATTTCAGACTCTGGATGTTACAAATTCATATACCTGATCCTCAGTCAACCTGGAAGCAAAGTTTATTCATTTTGTTGCTTGTTCTATTGCATGAGCATTCATACAAATGGCGGTATTCATGAGTGAAGACGATTTTGTGTAAGAAATACACAATTTTCTTTACAATTAGACACTGAAAAGGCTAAGAAGGTTGTATTAATGATTTTGAAAAGATTTCTGATCGAGATGTTTAATAATGGGAAAACTCGTTGATTAAACAAAACCGGCGACATGACGTAGGATCATTATCCTGTGCGAAAGAGACGATCGTGGCAGACAGCTTGCACAGACGACTTGTTTGTAGCAGAGTAGTTTTAATACTACACTGTTGGTGTAACATAGTGCAACATGACGTCATTTTTGATGCTGCCATAGCCAACTAAAAATACAGAGCTGAAAACTATTTTATTTGGCTATGTGATGCTGCAGAGCTGCAGAACTGTTGAATTTAACAACTCATGGTATTTCTACGGAATTTCTAGTTCATTACCCATGCGCGTAAGCCTCACTTTGGGAAAAATTTGATGACATTAACCGAAGTTTTGATTACAATAAGCGGCTGATTTTCAATGTACTTTTATATAAACCGTTATGTTCCTGGCAAAAATGATGACAATAACCGATTGATTACATTAACCATGATTACAATAAGCGGCAACTACTATACATCAGGGGGCGTAACTAGTGAGGGTTTGGGGGTAGGTTCGGGCTAACACTCCTTTTATTTTCCTGATCTGTTCAAATTGGTTTCTTTGTTTCTACTTAAAAACTATTCTACATTTTATTACTCCAACCCCACCGAACTCACCCGATGTAAATTCCTGGTTACGCCTCTGTATATTTCCAATTTTCTACCATTTTTTTTTTTTTTTTTTATAAAATGCATATACGGATCTTTATAATTAACGATCCGCAGTGGTAATGAGCATTTCAAAGAAAAAGTTTATTTATCCACATTTAATTAATTTTATTAGGAGCTTTAGCATAAAAGCTACTTATAAGAATGCGCCCTTGGTCTGTACGTTTATCCGGCCGTCCGCCGTCTGCACGATAACTTGAAAACGGATTAACCTTTTCAAATTCTGTTTTCAGAAATATGACAGTCAAAGTCTTAGCTCGGCCGTATCAACTTTTCAGAATTTTTCCTGGACCCCTTCAAGTCGAATTCGCGTGCTAAAACAGTGAGTGTAAAGAATACCAAGATAATGGCATGTCATATAACAATCAATTTGTCAAGAAGGAATACGTTGTTACTTTCTGTTCATCTTTTAAGCATTACTGACATCGACGCACGATTGCTCAAGTGCTCATAATTTATATTATTAAGTAGCGGAAGAATGGGGCAACTTATTGGTTTTATAATGTCAGTCCTTCATAATTTCTACGTTTTTTTGAGGTAGAAGGTTGAAATTCGGAATGTAGCTTCCTATGGGCATGTCCATTTGCACTATTTAGTTTGGCTTTGATTGGTACGCTGGGGTCGGAATTACAGGGGTGGAATTCAGAGAGGACAACATATCTATGTTCTATTTAGGTACGTAAAGGTGCGAAATTCAGTATCCAGATTCATCTAGGCAAGATCAACATTACTATAAAGTTTAGGCCCAGTTGTTCCATTAGGGTCGAATTTGCAGGGGTGAGCAGTCACTTGGTCTTTAGAACTATGGCAACATATGGCATGTGATATATTATGTGTTCGGAAATGATGAGAAAGGAAAGAAAATATGCGCTTTTTTACATTTTCTACATATTACGTTCGAGAAAATTAATTTTTTGATTAAAAAACTTTGGGAGAGTTAAAAAGTGCAGATAAAGGGGTAAAAATAGATGACTACAGGATCTGCCAGTTGCCTTATCCTACTCGAGGAGGGGAGGGGGAATTAATTTCTTGTTAATAAATGTATTTCTGCTTCACTGCTAAAGCTCCTCCTTGGAATATTTACAAGATTTTATTATAAATTTTCACAACTTTTGAGATGACAATTAACTCACACAAAGATTAAATAATTATTGCACCATGTACTTACTAAATACAGGGTGATTCAGTCAATTTCTGACCATTTCACTCGAATGAGGTGCATTAGGGATAAACAATTGAAAGAATATGAGTGCCATATCGAATTTCTAAATAGTTGGAGTTTGTATTGTTGCAACGGCACTGCATGAAAATCGTATTGTTGAAAAATGGCGCCGCTTTATCACCAGAGCAGAAATGCAAGGTTGTCGAATGGTATTTCGAGACAAAATCACCTGTAACTGTGCAAAGAAAGTTCCGGAAGGAGTAGAAGTGTCGAGACGCACCAGGCAAGCAAGCAATCATGGATTTTGTCAAGCAATTTCGTGCCACTGGATGTGTTAAATGCAAGAAAAAAGGCGGGAGCGAAGCTCTTGTTCAAATGGCCGAAGTTGTCGAAAATGTTCACACAAGGTTGGTCGATATCCCTACCAAAAAATCTGTTCTCCGCCTATCCATTGAAGAAGGGCTGTCGTATACCACGACATGGCGAATTTTGAGAAAGGATTTGCACCTGTTCCCGTATAAGATCCATGTTTATCAGGAGTTAACAGACACTGGAAGACAGAAGCAACAACAATTTGCGATGGAGTTTGGAGGAGAAATGGAAGCTAATCGGGACATTGTGAACAACCTGTGGGTGTTAGATGAGGCCTTCTTCTATCTGTTGGGTGACGTTAATAAACACAACGTTCGTTTTTGGGGTTCCCAGCACTCTCATGAGATCCATAAGTCACCTCTTCATCCACGAAAGGTTATGGCTTGGTGCACGATTTCCAAAAGAGGCATCAGTGGTCCGTTCTTTTTTGAGGGCACCGTAACGTCACAGGCTTACCTTAACATGTTGGAAACCTTCTTCATGCCCGAGCTGCGAAGGAGGCATATACCGCTTCGACACCAATGGTTTCAACAGGATGGGGCTAGGCCTCACACCACTAATGAAGTGCTAGACTTTCTCAGTCAGAAATTCGGAAATCGTGTCATTTCAAACAGGATTCCAGATCGATTCGGGGGTGGCTTTCTTTGGCCCCCTACGAGTCCTGACCTAAACCCATGTGATTTTTATCTCTGGAGTTCCTTTAAGACAGTGTGTTCACTACAGCACCAAGAACCCTAGACCAGCTGTGACAAAGCATCGTCGACTGCTGCACCCTTGTCGATGCAGAAATCCTGGATAGAGTTATGAACAACTTCACCATTCGGCTGCCAGCAGTTCAAAACGTTCGTGGTGGCCACATTGAGCATATCATCAAGACTTTTCCACGGGAATAAAAACTCCGAACTGCCTAAAATATCATACTGAAATGCTAAATTTGTAAACATTAATGGGTCAATAAATCATTGTACTGAAATGGTCAGAAATTGACTGAATCACCCTGTATAATGTATCATTTTGGTATCTGTAGTTTATCAATAGCCCTTCATTAACGTTTTTAAATAGCATATTTGCTACCAAATTACAATTTCTTATTTCTGGGAGCAGAAGGCAACTATTATATTAACTTCTGTCTTTACCCACACGTGAATTGTAACTTCTTTTGTGTTTTTTGTTGGTTTTTTTTAAAAAGGAAATAAATATAACTTGTAACAACCATTCAGTTTATGCAAAAATAACCTTAGCAAATCAGAAATATTAGATTGTTTAATTATAATATTTCTTATATGCATTTTATAAAAAAAATGATGGTAGAAAATTGGAAATATATTTAGTAAGCGAATTGCACATTTCAATACAAGTTAAAAAGAAATTTACGAAGAGGAAAAAAAAAATTATCAAAGACTGGATATGAACCCATACCTGCAAAACAGAACTCGAGCGTTTTACCGATTAGACCATCTGCACAAGATAAAAATCTATGCTATAATTCGAGCAATTATAACAAACTTTAGATCTTTTCTCGGAAAATTTTTGAGAAGTGCGTCGAATGGCTTTGCATGGGTCTTTAATTTGGTGAAAGCTACTTGTAGAATATTTTTTATCAAAATCGGTGAATCAGAGTATGTGGAGTCTCCTTGTTAGATAATACACAAAAATGTTCGCTTCTCAAATCCTTATTGTCTTTTTCTAATTAATTTTTATAACTTGTCTAGTCAGTCACTCCATGTGATGTCATAAATCAGTTTACACAATCGCAGCAGCTCTGAAGATGAGTTTTCGGTTAATCTTCGCTCTCCGCACATTCACAAACATTTCATTTTGCGCTTTTTATCACGGTTTTGAGTCTGGACTTTGCTGTTCCTAGTGGCAGACTTGTATTGTTTTTTATACAAATAATTAAACATATGAACTCCTTTTAATGAAAAGAAATAAAAATAAAATAATAATAACAAAACAATTATCTAAAGTCATCCAATGTGGAGTAAAGCAGGCAATTGAAGGTGAGAGTCTTGTGGAGATCTGGTGGAAGTAGAAGAAAAAACACAGGTGAATGCAGGGGAAAGTAGATAAGAGTAACAGTAGGTATTTTCTAGTGGAGTGAAGGTCTTGTAGAGTAATGGTAGATGTCAAGTAATATACAGGATGAATCACTGGGAGCATTCCCAGTTGGCTTATCTGGTACTACAATAGTAAACATAAAATATTTTATTTTTTTTCTCTGAAATAGAAGGCCATTATTTAATATACCTTTTGTGTAAAAGGATTGGAATGTTGTTGTTTGACCTCCTAAAATGTCAACCAAATCCTTGATGACATGTCCTTGTGGTTCCCTTGTGAGCAACAATCCAACTTTCATTGTCTTCATTTTGTATTTTAATAATCTGGTGTTTTTCATTTGTTGGAAACCATGCCCAGCCTTTTTCATTAGCCTCGGTTTACCAAGTGATGTCACACCAAATGATAAAACTGAGCTATTAAAATACGTTTTTTTTTTTACGTATGAAAGCAATTTCAAAAAATTTTAACATTCCAATATGTGATTATTGAAACTGTATTTTTTATGAAATTTTAGCAAATTTAAAATTAATACATAGGCCCCATTATAACAAATGCATAGTAAATGCAGGGTGATCCAAAAGTCTTGCATTGATTAAAGAATAGCAATGTGTAGCAGTGTATTAAATATGTATTGGTACCATTTTTCAGTTGATATAAGATAGATAAATCTAATAACCCCAGTATTACAAATTTTGGTACTGAGATAAATAGATTACAAATACTGCTTAATATCAGATGCACTTATTTCGTTTTACTAGAATGCTTGCCATATGCAACACATTTGCTCGGCATGGTTTCTTTGCAAAGTAGTAGTCTCCTGCTTTTTTAGGGTCGTAATCCCATAGTTCAGGACTATCTGATGTTACCTTGAAGAGATGCTCCAGTGTTTTTTCACCTAAACCATTTTGCCAGTCACTTCTGAATTGATTTATTGCAGAAACGCACCTTTCTATTAGAAACTGGTAAAACAAGTAACAGGCTGAATACTTTCAGCTATATTTAGAAAATAAGACTGAATAATACATTCCCATTTCCAGTTTCCATAAGGGGTGGAAGACAATGTCAAAGTAACAGAGAAAATAAAAAAAAAAACAAATTGTGCACTGTCTTGCGGTGTAAATTTGCTACACAAAATTTGAAGTGTATCGCATGAAGCACACTTTGAATCTCGAATTGCTGTACGATACTGCTTAATTTGAGCCCTGGACCCATTTATGTTTATGGTTCTATTATTGGAATGGTTGTAACGTGAGACTTATTTATATCCTACTTCACATGATTAGCTTGAAGTTCTGATTTTTCACATATGTAATCCTCCTGATGGGTACTTGCTATCATGTAGGGCACAGAGTTTCCACTGCTGTAGATATTAACCTGCTGGGAGTTCGTCAAAAAGTGACACGAGTTTTCAGAAATTTTTCAAAGATCCATCCAAAGAGAAGTAAATCGAACTTTATTGCATTACCTCCTATAAGACTTTTATTATTTCTCTACTTGTTATGCTAAACAAAGAAAATTCCGAAGTTTGATATTTTACATGTTCCGTATTTGGAACTCTAGGCAACAATTACCATTAGGGCTTATAATATCTCACCCCCTCCTTTTTTTTTCCAAACCCATGTAGCTGTTAGGATTGCGGGGACAGCAGCCCTGTGGAGGATCTCCAGTGCTCACGATCTTCCGCCAGCAGGTGCAGGTCCTCAGTAGTAATACCCAAGCAACTTGAACCCAGATTATCCGTATAGTCTAGCCACCTGGTTCTAGGCTAACCCCTTGGTCTCTTAGCCACCAGTTTGGAAACTGCCTAGGAAGACCAGTTTGTGGCATCCATATCACGTGGCCATATCGACGCAACTGAGATCTCTCAACGCCTAAAGACTCCCTTATCTAGAAGGGCAACACCTGCCACACCCCTAAGAAATTTCATTTCGGCTGCTTGTACCTGTGACCACACTCTTTTGGTCATTACCCAAGACTCATGACCATAAATGAGAACACTGACAAAGATTTTATTTATTTATTTATTTTTTATTTTTATTTTTTTTGCCTCATAAGTTTACAATCTGAAATGTACATGATATATCTCTCCTATTAGAGACAGCATAGAAGCAAAGTGCTATAGTGATGGAATCAACTACATACATGTACTTTGAAAATGCTACAAGCTTCTGATTGATGATGAGATGGAGACTGTACGAGGTGCATTCAAGTTCTAATGTCTCAAAAAATTTTTTCTGACAAAATACTTAACCCAGAAAGTTGTAACTACTGTTACTTCTCGACGTAATCGCCATGAAGTCGAACACATTTTTCACAACGGTGGTGCCATGATTCCATGGCTGCTGAGAATTCTTATTTAGGGGTTTGTTTTGCCCACTGGTAAATTGCTGAAGCAATGGCAGCTCGGTTGGGAAAACGAGCAGCCACGGAGTGTGTCCTTCATGATTGGAAAAAGCCAGAAATCGCTAGGAGAGAGGTCTGGTGAGTATGGAGCATGGGAAACAACGTCAAAGTTATTTTGAAGAAACTGCTGAGTTAGGAGTGCCCGATGAGCAAGGGCATTGTCTCGATGAAAAAGCACCCGTCCAGTCTTGTTTGGTCGTTTCCCATGCAATCCTGGAAGGAATTTTGTTCTCAAAACATTTTCGTATGAATTAGCTGTAACAGTTGTATCCTTTGGAAGAAGGTGCGTGAGGATTACGCCTTCGCTGTCCCAAAACACAGCCACCATAACTTTCTCAGCAGAGGCTGTAACTCTAAATTTTTTCAGTGGCAGTGAATCAGTGCGTTTCCATTGTGAAGATTGGCGTTTTGTTTCGGGGTTAGAAAATGGAATCCACGTCTCATCCATCGTCACAACTGATGAAAAGAAAGCACCATTCATTGCTGCATCACGTGTCAACATCTGCTGAGAAATTGCCACCCGTGCAGACTTGTGTTCGTCAGTCAGCATTCGTGGGACCCACCTTGAAGAAACTTTCCGCATTTTCAGCTCATCATGCAAAATGGACTCCACAGACCCCACGGAAATGCAATATCACTCACACCTAAGCGACGGTCTTCCATAACAACTTGTTCAACATGAGCAATCGTGGCTTCCGTCCAGCTGGTTCATGGTGGAGGCTGCTTCGGTTCATTCTCATATGATTTTCGACCTTCTTTAAACTTTTGCACCCATGACCGCACATTTTTAACATTCATAACGCCTTCATCGCATATCTCAGTCGATTGGCAATGAATTTCGATGGGTTCACCCCGCAAGTGCAGAAAACGAATTATTACACGAGCTTGTGAACTAAACTTCGCCATTTTAAGTATATGAAACATCGTTCGCAGCAACGTGCACTGTATTCAAGCCGTTCACGGTATAGTCCTGCCATCTATGTTAGCAAAGACGAAATATTTCCTGCAAAATTTTAAAAGCATCCGGATCTTTCCACTTTTAAAAGCATCTCTCACTGCAGAGAAAAAAATTTGGAGCCTTATAACTTGAACGCACCTCGTAGTAAAAAATAAGCTGCCAGATTATCTGTTGCACAAACCTGCATATCTTATTCAAGATGATTTGGATGTAGAATCGGCCTCGGATGATACCTCATACACACTTAAAGATGATGCTCCCAGCGATGAAGTTCCATCTATTCTACGGCACAGAAACCTCAAAGAGAAAGAAAGTGGAAAAAAAAAAAGTTTAGAGGCAATGTTTGCAAATGGAAAAACCCTGATCTAACTGCACATCCTGTAGCAGATAATTATTAGAACTCCCCACTGGATTTCTTTACCAAATTTAAAATCCCTACAGAAATTCTTGAAGTTTTTTGATGATGAGGTGGCTGAACTCATTGTTGCATATTCCAGCTTATAAGGGTGTAAATATTGGCTTGACCTAGCCTAATCTATCCTCCGAATTCACCAATTTGTGATACATGTTAGCATGAATCTTGCTCCATTCATCCTAAATTGCGCAGTGGTTTTTCAAATTGGCAGTAGTGTTCTTTGGATGGTATGGCCTGGCTCTCAACCGGTGCTCTAATTCATCACAAAGATGTTCATTGGGTTGAGGTCTGGAATTTGGGATAGCCAGTCAAGTTTCCCCACACCCATTATCTCAAACCAGATGTTAATAAAGCATGCTGTATGATAGGGAGCATTGTCATACTAAAGCAAGTATGGGCCATTACCAGAGTGTTCCCACAATGTCAGTAGTGCAGAATTCGCTTAATTCTGTATTTCATTTGCTGATTACTTGTTGTCCTATATAATCCTGTATTTCACTTCTGTAATATGGCTACCTCACCCACCAGTCAGGGCTTGGCTTGCCCATTTCTTCTAATTGGTGGATGTAAACCTAAATTCTGGAGCCTCGGCTCACTGACCTTGTAGATCTCCTTTTGCCCCGATGATGAAGTTATTTCGAAATGCGTTGGCTCCATTAAAATTCTAATGTATTGCTATTCCTGGACCCTTTCATCTCTCGAGTGCAGAATTGTTTGGTACGCTTCGGCATTCCTGGTTCCACAAACTAAAACAAGAAAACCAAGACCATACCATGAAAAGCAGGAGCAGACCTTGATGCAACCTCTCGTAAATTTCAATCAATAGGCATTCGCCAAACCCAGATGTGTCCATAGGACTGCCACAACTGGTAGCGGGATTCATTGTTCTGGAGCCCAGTGGCGGCATTCCTTGCACCACTGTAATCAGTTATATTTGACTTGTGAATTGATGCTCGTTCATGAAAATAAGCGTGATGATCTCTAGACGGATGTTACAATCACTTGCATCACCTGACGACGCCAGTTGAAACTCCTGTGCCAAGGTTTTTAATGAAGCCTTCCTTTTGACATCATCACACGTTTCAAGCATAAACAGTCACGATCTTCAATTTTGTCGGTTTACTGTGTCTGGGTTAGCATATTATAACCCCCTCTCACTTCCACTTCAAAATAACATCACTCACTGTTGAGCAGGATATCTGAAATTTGTTGGAAATCTCACGGATCGAATGGCCAAACATGTGGGCTCCAATGGTCATCCCTCTTTCTTCTGCACTAAATTCGTGTCGTCTGTTTGTATCGACTGCGGTAATATGTTCAAGATCTCGTGATGCCTAAAACGTGCATTTTTGATCATTGGTTCCCTATCTCAAAATATTCAGTTTACAGTCTTCTACCATCTGTATAAAATTTTGACCTTAAAGGTTTGCGACACCTTATATAGAGTGACTGAGAAGCTGGAGTATTTATCCCTTATTTTGACTATTGAAAGATTCGTTAATGTTAACGTAAATATTATGTTAAAATTTGTTTAAAATTGAGAATTGATGGCATGTGTTTTTCTTTAGGATAATGCTTTAAATTTGGTCCTTCGAGTTTTAATGTCAATTAAGGCTAGTCAAGTAGAAGAAGCTGTGAATTCATTGGACAAAGAATTAATCGATACCCTAATGAAATACATTTATAGAGGCTTTGAGTTCCCTTCGGAAAGAAGCAGTGGACACCTTCTCACCTGGCATGAAAAAGTAACTTTGAGCTTTTCTTTCATTTTTGTTTTTCTGCAGTGCAGGGCGATTCATGGTCCCTTGGAGTTTTGGAAGCCTATAGAACAGTAACCATGATGGACTTAGCGAAAACACTCGTATTAATTGATAGAGAATTTCTTAAAGTTTTGTACGTACATTACAAGGGTTTCATGTACCCACACTGTGTGACACAGCAGATTTTCAAGTTTCTGCCACAAACAAACCAGCATCTGACTGTCATTGCCAGCAAATGCATGAGTGATACTTTCATAGTTGGGCTAAATCAATGGCAAAGGTGGCACGAACACGTGATTTTTTGACTTAACACCATAAGGCCACGGAAGAAGAGCTTAGCCGTGTTTTCATTATGACTGTCCTCCAGCGGCTAAATCTACTAGTATCCCATGATGCCCGTCACAAATGCAAACTCGAGAGATTCTCTATCTGCCGATGCGAGTGTTTCCATTGCAGTTACTGTTCTATCGATTCCTGAAATCTTGGAGGGACTTAGGAATCAAGTTGCATATCCTCATTTCTAATAATTTTTGGTGTAATAATGAATTTAATTTGTATTTTTTAGACGTTTGCTCTTGGTGGGGTTGGAAGTATTGTAAGAGTCATGACAGACAGGAAACGAGTTTGACAAGAAGATTTCTTGTCCCCTTATCCTTTCCCTGTTTTTTGTTTTTTCTTTTTCTTTTTCATGTACGATTGTGATTCATTCTTGAATTACTTTGTAAATATAAAAGTCGGTGATCATTTTAATCAAATGCAATTTTGTACTTTTACAGTGAATGTTACCATAATTCTGTATTAAGTAATTAGATAACGTTTAGCGAATAAATTTAAGTGAATGCATTTATGAGCGATTTTATTTTATATTATCCCCACTTTTATTTACTCAAGTAAATGAGCACAGATGCTGCATTTGGAGTCTTGTGAAGTGAGCGACACAAACGGCCTGTCTAAATCATGAAGGGATATTTACTGCGGCTCCCGATCAAGAACACATCTCGTCAACTTAACATTCTTCATGAAACCAAAGTTACTTCTACTCCATCACATTTTCCCTGAACAATAAAATCAATTGCAAAAAGAATCTGATCCAGTTAAATTCCACTTTAGTGTAATCAATGAAGCTAGTTGCCCACTCTGCTACAATCTGATATCTCTTATTTTATTGGCACATTGTTTTAACCATGCCCAATAGTCGTTAATATTGCTTCCACTTAACCAATGGTAGTTATTCTTGGCAATTTACCCCCCACCCCACCCGCTCTTTTCTATATTTTCTCTAGCATTAAGGCTTTAATTTCTTTTTTACTTTTTTCCCTCACTGCTGAAGATGGCTACTTGATAACCAAAATACGTATCTGGTATTTCATTTCTCCTTGTGGATTAGAGGTCTGCCCTTTTTGGAAATTATAAGTTATCTGTCATTCTTTGTTATGCTTGGACTCAAATGAAGTATACTATCGGATTAGATTATAGTTATATACAGTTTCCACGAGCTGATAATTCTTGATTCGGGGAAACTCAGTTCGACAAATAGATTCTCGGATCCAGTTTTGGGATTCCAGTATAGTTCCACGAACCAAGTTTCTATCTCTTTTATCCAATTGCATTGGGGGATTGTTCGAAGGTTAGTATACAGTGTGTTATGGGATGGTCAACATAAATGGATGCCCAACAAATGCATAGGATTTTGTGTATGTCTCACTTATGCGTTTAAAATATCTGCTGCTTACTAATCAACAAATTACCCCATTCAGAACATTCAAGTGTTATCAGCATCATAATTTATATATACCTGTACTTAAGTACTTTTTCAAACCTGCCTATCAGTTAGGGTCGCAAGGGCAGCAGCCCTATGGAGGATCTCCAGCGATTGCCGATCTTCCATCATCAGGAGCATATCCTCCATGGTAATACCCAGATTCTCCATGTAGTCCAGGGCCGTGCAAATCGTGCACGTCGCCTGCAGGCAACATAAAATGCTCGCGGACAAAGCTCACGGGCAAAGCCGAGGAGATAGCCCAAAACTCAGGAGGGAGTGGGTATAGTTTTTCCTATGCAGTGTTGCCAGACTTTAGGGAGCGATTGCATTCAATGAGGCATTATTTCTTTTTTTACTGATACTTGCTTGTTTATCATATCGCATAACATGGCGCACATTCCGAAAAAGCATAAAATCACTGAATCGGAGTGGGAGAATGTTGTTTCTTTTTTGTTTTTTTTCCAGTGTTCACAGATCTGATTCGAAATGCTTAATATGCAATCGTGTCCTATCGGGGGGAAAAATACAATTCTACCTGACATTGAGAAAATTGTCACATTAAAACGAAGGAAATAAAATGGTAAACTGCCTCGGTTTTATTTTTACAATGTCAAATTGATAATTAGCAACTTGACTTAAGGAACTGATGAACATAATGTGCAATAGGCGGGTTAAGGAAGATTATCCGCGTGCACGGGCGCTGCCCTGATGATGTCTAACCACCTGGTTCTAGTCTGACCCCTTAGTCTCTTATCCACCGGCTTGGCAAATAACTGACTGGGAAGACCAGTTTGCGGCATCCATATCACGTGGCCATACCAGCACAACTGAGATCTCAACGTGAGAAGTAGCGGCTCAACATCTAAAGACTCCAATATTGTTTTGCTGTACACTTTATCTAGTAGGGTAACACTTGCCACACTTCTCGGAAATCTCATTTCGGCCGCTTGTACTCTCTATTGCATTCTTTCGGTCATTACCTAAGACTCACGACCATAGGTAAGAATGGGGACAAAGATAGATTTGAAAGCTGAGAGCTTGGCTTTGTTTTCCAGCCCACATTTGTTACCACGGATCACCACAGTTCACGTCTGACACAGCTTGGTGCACTGATCCAAGCATCAATTCTTTATCCTGCTGCTCATCATTCGTGAATGCTATCCAGAGATACTTGAACTTTTCCACCTGTCTCAATGGGGCTCCCTTAACATGGAGAGTGCACTGAGCAGGCTGTCTTGAAAGTACCAGAACCTCGGTCTTAGCCACTCTGATCTTCATCACAGCCTCTTCACAGATGGCTGCAAACCAATCTAGTGTATGTTGAAGGTTGGTGCGAGAAGACCCAAGGAAGACAAGGTCATCAGCAAAGAGCAAACTCTCCATCAAGCAGTTGCCCACACAAACACGCTCATCGCCTCGGCTGCCCTTGTCTGTCCAGTCCATAAATATAATGAACAAGAGGGACAACAGTACGCACCCTTGGCGGAGTCCAACACCCATGGTGAACGATATTGACTTAATGCTATTTATCCGGATGCACATCTCAGAGCTTTTGTACAGAGACACGATAGCAACCAGTAATCGCCCATCCACTTCGTACTGTTGCAACACTTGCCAGAGCTTTCCCGAGGAACTCCGAGCTCTTCTCCTCAAGAGCTTTCCCGAGGAACGTCTTTCGCATACTCTCAGGATTTCTCAAAGATTTGCCTTAGAGCAAAGATGTGATCCGCCGTGCTTCGGCTAGGTCGGAAACAACACTGCTCCCACGGCAGTTTGGAGTCTACTATTTCCCGATTTCTCTTCTCCAGACAGTGAACATTCACTTTCCTAGGAATGCTGAGCAAAGAGATGCCTCGATAATTGTTGCAATCTCTCCAATCTCCCTTTTTGAAGATAGGGACCACAATTCCTGTCTGTCATTGCTTGATATCCAAGCAACCTGACACCCGAGTCAGCTACAGGATACCATCCTGATTTAAGGCCTTTAACAACTCAGACCAGATTTCATCATCACCTGCAGATTTGCCAGTCTTCAGGGACTTAATTGACCATCTGACTTCTGTTTCAGTGATACTACCGTGACTATTCTCCGCTCCAAGGTGCATCTCGTATGTCTCAGTTGTTGTCGTCACCGGATTAAGAAGAGATGCAAAGTATTCCTTCCACCTATGCAATACGCTCTCCTCCGTTTTCAGAAGCCTCCCATCTGAACTCTTAATAATTTGTGATGAAAGAGACTTCTTTCCACGGAGGCGGCGCACGGTCTGCCAGAACACCTTGTTTGCCGAACCATAGTCTGCCTCCAATTTCTCCCCGAACTTCTCCCAGGTCTTGGCTTTAGCTGTTGATACTGTCTTTGCTGCTGCTTTTCGCGCCTCAGTGTACCGCACTCGGCTCGAAGTTGACTTATTTGCAAGCCATAGCAAATAGGCTTCCTTCTTTGCCTTGGCAGCTTCTTGGACTTCACCGTTCCACCACGCAGTCCTTTTCTCACCGCCCTGCGCCACACTCAGCCGCTTACGACCACAGCACAATGCAGCCGAAGTAATCACAGCAGTTTTAAACAATGCCAGAGACTTTACCTTGCTTCGTTGGCCTGCACAATCGTCAGATCTCAATCCCATTGAGAATTTGTGGGATGAGATCGAACTGGCCACCAGGCAGCGGGATCCAGCACCATCAAATTTGCAGGAATTGGAAGGTGCAGTTCTTCAGAATTGGTCTCAAATTCCTCCTACAACCTACCAACATCCCATAGAATCCATGCCCCGAAGAATGCAAGCTGTAATAAGAGCGAAAGGTGGCCCAACACTGTATTAAGGGGGTGGACATTAATAATTTGGCCACTCAGTGTATATCTTCAGACAGTAAATAATGGCCAACGTCTTTGTCTGGAAAACCGTGGCCCAACAACCCAACCAGTGAGAGAGCAAAGGGTCTTGGGACTGCCACAGTAAACATTCAGGCCAGAGTAGCCATGATGCTGGGAGCCATCTATATACCAAATGATGGCACCTTTGGGAAAAACGCAGACTCCTCCTTCCCTGCTTTACCACGGAGTCAGTGATGATTTCGCTTGAGGACTCGGGGAAGGTTCGAGTTTCCATGGCATCAGTAGGCATTTGTAAGATATGACTGGTCGCAATCTGGCTAATGAAGGTATGACACTTTGCCCCAGTGAAGTCTGCCCATAACCCTTGATTTCCCAGTCGAAAAGAACTCTTCCTAGCTACTCCCCGGATATAAATATCAATTGAAATCAGAGAAAGTAGCACTTCCAAGACCCTGGTTGGTGCAGTGGAAACCAGTCTGGTCCTAACAGTCGACTGTTCGGTTTTATGCCACCAAACCAGAGCGCAGTATATAAAAATAAGTTTAATAGCCGTAACACATAGCCAGTATACCATTTTTGGATTTAGACCCTAGATTTGCCTGGGACTCTGCGACTACAATAGAATGCAACTTTTGCTTGATTAATTTTATTGTCAAGGTGTTGATTCCATGTCAAATTACTATCGAGAGTAATCCCTAAGTATTTCATCTCTTCCTTCAGTGATCTCTCTAAGCAAAGTTGGTATTCGAATACTTTCCCTATGACAAGTGAAAGATACAAGAGTGGTTTTCAAGGGCTTAACCTTTGAACCTCGTACAAAGCAGTTCACTTTAACTTGTCAATCCCAGATACGTAGATGACAATGTCATCCGCATATCCTTGGGCATAAACTCCATGATTGTTAAGACTGGAAATAGTCATCCACCATCAGGTTCCAAAGCAGAGGGGGAAAGAATGCCACCCTGCGGACAACCTCTAGAAGGTCGAGCCTCAATTTCCTGTCCCAGTTAACGAGAGACCATATCCTGTACGCCAAATGGGCATGGATCCATTTACGAAAGAGTGGAGCAGTTGATCAAACGCTCCCTCAATATCGAGAAAATCTGCAAAAGCAAATTCTTTATATTCCATGGTTCTTTCGATTTTAACCAGCAAATGGTGCTAAGCCACCTCCGTGGATTTACCAGGTTGATAGGCAAATCGATTAACATGAAAGGGATAGTTCATCCCAATAGTTTCTCCGCCTATTAGTAATCTTTTCAAAGCATTTAAGCACGAAAGAAGATAAACTAATTGGCCGAAAGCTTTTGTGATCATTGGCCGAAACATCACCAGTGATCTTTACCTGGTGTCGATATCAAGATCACTTTAACCATTCTCCAAAGATTAGGAATATATCCTAGGGCTAAACTAACCCTAAAGTTTAAACATCGGATTGGTGAGATCACATCTGATACTTGCTGTAGCGAAATTGGTATGATCTCATCTGGCGCAGATGATTTATATGGTTCAAACAACTTAATCGCCCATACAACACTATGATGTGTGATAACTTCCCTGGCTATGGCCCAGCTGACCCTAGAGTTCCTGACTAAAGGGTCAATATAATCTGGGTCTAGCGGTTCATCGAACCAGGCACCTGGGAAGTGAGTCACAATGAGTCTCAAGAACTTCTTTGCTGTTCCTGATGTATTCACCATCCGTTTTTTTTTTTTTATTTTTTTTTTTTTTTTTTTTTTTTTTTTTTTTTTTTTTTTTTTTTTTTGAGTGTACCAACCAGAATTGAGTACACTGTTTCTCTCTTTAAAAACTTGTTAAGTCTAGCTCTTTCAATAATGCGATCCGTCGGTTACAGTGGGGCAAGGAACGCCGCCATTGGACTCCAAACAATGGGAAACCATCATATGGAATGATGAATTTCGTTACCAGTTGTGGCGGTCCGATGGACATATGAGGGCTTGGCGAATGCCCGGCGCGGGATTCTTTTAGTCTGATATACAGAACTTCCTCCACGAGATATGATTTGCCGTTTAGTCAACAAGGGCATGCCATTCGTTGGTCTTTTTAGCAATCCTAAAAAGCTTCCTAATTTTGCGTTTATGCTGAGAAAGGTCGTAATTCCACCAGACACAGAAGGGTCTACATCTCTTCCTCATCAGGGGGCAGGTTTTGTGATACAATTGGAACGAGGCCTGTTGCAAGCCATTTACACATAGCTCCAGATCCAAAGTGTCATAAATTTGCAAAACCAATCACTTCTCAGTTATTTTGCAAGTACAACTGTGAGCATGTGATACGAAACTCGTTTCGTCGATGAAATTAGTTCCAAACTAGAAAAATAAGTGGTCGGTGAAACGAGTTTCGGCTCCACAGCGTTCCAGCTCTACTTTCGCTAATCAAACTGAGAAAAACTCGGTTCGTGGAAATGGGGTATTAGATTGTTAGCTATATTAGTTTAGGTTAGTTAGATTAGCTAAGTTTAAGTTAGCTAAGTTAGTTTAGGTTAAGATTAGTTAGGTTAATAAGGTTCCTCAGCTTCCGAGCTTTTAAAGTTGTGCCAGGCTGACCTGGATGAGTGGCTTGTCACTGTGGACGAATGCATTGTTCCTCTTCAAGTGCAGGAATGCTATGGCAAAAGATTGCCACTATCTTCTGAAATTTAAGAATGTGTTACTTTTTGAACCACAGATTTCTTATATGAGACAGCTATTCCATTCTTACCGTGACACAATAACTTCAAAAAAGTAAATTGTTTTGGAATAGTAAGCAGGCACTTCTATGTCTGTATTAAAATCAGTCTATGTCTTGACTGAAATCATAAAATACCACTCGGAAGTAGCAGGGTACACTTCTATAAAGAGCATTATACAGTGGATTGATAGGGATCCATGGTATCAAGTTACAGAGGGCCAGAAAAGGTGGAAAACCAGTTTCGCCACCATCGAGAATTTTCTGTCTGGTAGCCATGCATCGCTGCATTGCAGTTTCCAGGAGAAGGCTAGAACACAGAACACCAAGATCTGTTCGTAATCACTCCTGTTGACACGCTTTTCAAAGACCCTCCAGTGTTCACGGTCATCTGTTTCCGAGGACCCGTTTAAGTAAGCCAAAGCCACAAAAATCCATAGGCAATGCGTCCAGTGGCTTGACGGGTATGTCGCTGAATGGAAAGGAGCGGATTCCGGTATCTTATTCTATGCATTCCAGGAACATGCGAGTTGACGCAGTGGTGTGAGTCAACTCCTTGGTGCAGCCATACCTTGTTTACCTCCTGTACAGTACAAACCGGGGATATCACGGGTAAATATGGCAGTTAGGACATTAGTCTGATAGTACAGTCATCAAAGGGAAATAATCCACACTTGAATTTTACTCTAAGTTTTACCATTTCAATATTAATTTATTTTTCACTATTTTCATTCACTATTTTCTGAAGTCCTGAACTCTCTGTCCTGATCAAGTCTTGGATACGCTGATGAAGGCAACTTGGCTGCCGAAATGCGCATTCGTATGAATAAACTTTTGTTGTGGATTACTAGTTCCCTTGCGTTCTTGTTAGTCTTTGTCCACAGTTTCTGGCTCCGATTTTCCGAACGTATTTCCACTTTTCATGTGCCAGGGATCGTTCATGCAGTTACTGCGGTTGGTCCGTCACTCTTGAACATGGCACGGCAACAAAATATGATCGTGGCTCTTGCGTCGTTTCTCCACTTGTAATTCACGGTTGATAATTGTCTTCACCTTCTGTGCAATAGCCCGTTGTGTTGGTGGGTTAAATCCGGTGACGAGAGCCCGAACTTTCCGGACGACGTCAGGAGTACGGCTAGTGAATGGTCTCGGATTAGACTGTTTTGCCAATATTATTTAGTACACTTGATGTCCCTTTCTTGGAAACTAAAAAGCCTCACTTCTTGCATGCTTTCATAATTTTGGAATAGCTGAATTTGACGTCAGAACGGGCTGTTATGTAGCTCTCCCAATAGCCGTTAATTTTCGGTGCCATAACTCGATGGTTTTAGTAATGCCATAAAAAGTATGGACCCATTATTCCTCGTGCTGACATTGCCATTGCTTGTTTACATGGCCATTTAAGTGGAAATGTGCCTCATCAGAGAACAGAATGTTGTTGAATGTTGAAAACTGCTCTTAAGTGGTTAACAAATCGAAGCCTCTGATTGGCATCTTTAGGTTTAATTTTTCCACCAACTGAATTTTATAAGGGTGCAGACGTAAGTCTTTGCGCAGAATGCGGTGTAACGATGATCTAGGCACATTTAAAGCACTTGCTCGCTTACCAACAGAAAAGTCAGGAATCGCGCGTACAGACCGTCGTACACTTTCCACGCTTTCCTCACCTCTAGATGCAACTTACGCACCCATCTTACACACCCATACTCTGATGACAGAAATACTTGGTCCTTGATTTATTTCATGCAGATCATGATGATTGCTAAACTTTCACCGTGCAATAACCGCAGAATAATTGTTTTTGTAAAACTCACGCACACCAAACTCATGGTCCGCTCCCAAGAAACACTCCATGGCAACTGAATTCCCGAAAGCCATCATACAAGCTGGTAAGTTGATATGCTCCTTGCATCTCATTGGTTCTTTGCATTCACGCAGTGAGCCAATCCAATCAATAATTTCTTTTGGAACACTATGGATTGGGAGTATATAATACATAGGACTTCTAAAGATAGGATAATTTATGAATTCTTAAAACCAGCGTACGCAATAAACACGTTAAGTTTTAGGGCTATCACGATTAAAAATACTTGCAGGAAAGAAATGACAAATTTTATTGTTTTCTATTCAATATACATCCCTTATAACCCCACACACTTCTTTGCATGATCGTAAAGTCCCTGCTTGACTAAGTAGAAGTCTCCTTTTCGAATCTCCGTGAATTTCTGTAACCGAGCTGAAAAAAATGACTTTCAATTGGGATTTTAATTTTGGTAACAGAAGATAGCCTGCAGGTGCTAAGTCGGGCAAATAATTGGTCACATTTTTTTCAGCAAAACTTGCTTCACAGTTATCGTGTTGTGAGCGGGTGCATTGTCGTGGAGAAGAAACCTGTCATTGAAGAAGCCTGCCATTACGCCTTTGTAGTAGCGTTGATTCTCACTTTGACCTTCTGGTACAAATTCTTTGTGAAATATCACCCTTTTCGAAATGCAACTGGCTTGCCAGTCATAAGATCGTCTACAGTGTCTTTTCACTCATCACGAAATCATCGAAACCAATGGAAAACATTGGAACGGGAGAATGCTTGATCTCCATCAGCTGCATTTACCATCTCGAGGGTTTCTGTCATCGTTTTACTAGATTTAAAACGGAACTTAATTGCTACCCATTATTCCATACTCGAATCCATATGAGGACATGTGACAGAACTCCTCCGTTCCTAGTCTGCACTACACGTCAAGACACGACAAAACACGTCGAGACCTATTCCTAACTGTTTTCGTCATCGCCCGATAGATGGCGCGCATGACATGTGCACAAAAAATTCATTCCTAAAACTTAGCAGACGCATTATGTATAAAAGGAGCCAATAATTATGAAAATAATAACTCCCATTCAAAACCTCAATAACTCCCAAATGGCTCTCCAGAGACCGGACAATTTAAGCACACCGGACAAAAAAATAATCGCCTCCTGATATCAGTGCATTGCACATCCCTTCGCTTTAATTTGCTTGGGGATTGATTATACAAGTATCTTTAGACAGTCCTTATCTATCTCTAACCAAGCTGGATACAATGTATCCCGCAGGTTGGCAATGGCGATTTTTCCACTTAACACGTTACTCCAGGTGGTCCCACAAATTATCTATTGGCTTCAGATCAGAGCATTTGATGGGCCAATCAAGGTGTTGCACGGTTTGATCATAGCCTAATAATATGAAGTCTGTACACTCCAGGGTTTCCTTTGATTCCTGATTTTCATCTGCGCATGCCCAACCACCTAGCGGACGGCCCCACAATCACGTGTATTTTTCAAGAAACTTCGCTTTAACTTTCCAATCACAAACTCGAAGCGAACCATAGCCAACTGACAAAGCGTTTTTCCATTGGTTGGAGAATTTTGACGTCATAACGACGCGTGTGTTAGCGTTAAGTTCCGAGGCCATCCGTTAGGTTCGCTGCTTGTATGATCAGCAGAAAACGGACTAGAAAACGGCACGTTATCTACTATGGGATTTTCCGGGAGTGTACAGACTTGGTATTATTAGGCTATGGTTTGATTATGCTCGTCGAACCACTCCTCCATGGATCTAGCCCTGTGCAGTTATTGTCTTGATAGACTATCGTCCTTAAGGTTCTTTCACAAACTTGTCTAAACGGACTATTATTGACTTCTTGCAGTAGTTCTTGCCTGGTTTGAAGGCAGTTGGCCGTGACCAGGCACGATATTCGTCTTTGTTACCGCTCAGCTCAAGAGTTACGACCACAATTTTGACGGTTGTTGCCACCCGGCGTGCTTATGGACCATTTCTTGGATTCAGAGATGACTGCGCTTTGAAACTCTGATAAAGTAGCTACATCTTGCACAGGATGTCCTTATGTCTTCCCAGATGCTACAGACACACGTCACTACGTCAATTAACAGTCATATTCAATGAGGAGTATACTAGAAATGTGTCTATGAGGTCAGTGAAGTGAAATTTGGAACTGACGGGATATGACAGCAAAGAGTGCCTTTACTCACAGCATGCCATCAGAAGCTGCGCTTCGCCTGGGCTTTTGAACTTATTCATTAGACCTTAGATGCTGGAAGCTTAGTCCGATGAGTCATGATTTCAAGTTGGTGCAAGCTGATGGTAGAGTCCGTGAGGCCATGGACCCAAGTTGTCAGAAGGCACTTAAGTATCCTGAAAAAATCAATAGATCTAAGACATTTGTTAATTTCTTGAAGGAAACAAAGGTATATAAAACTTAGTAGCCAAAAGTCACGGGAAGTTGTCCCATTTGAAGATGTGCCACGTGTGACTCCCGAATGTTGCAGCCAGATGCAGTGTATGGCGCTAGTGTAGAAACGATATTTGAGCAGTCTGTTACAGACAGAAGTGTAGTGAACATGGCAGCACATCGTGAGCTAACCGACTTTGAACGTGGGTTACATAAGAATTCAGATTTCCAAGGATCTTCAATTTCACAGAGACAATGCTTCCTCAAGCGTAAACCACAGTGTTTGACAAACGGATGTCACGCCATCTCAGCAGAGATTTTTTGCTTTAATTGCAATGGGCGAGGCCATATAAGTAGAAATTGCAAAAAGAAATGCAGAACTGATTATAAGCGTCCGGACCAAGTAAATTCTATTTACAAAGACAAGGAATGGAAATAGTGTTGACAAGTCCATATGGGAGGGGATCGACAGGCTACTGGGAGTCAGATCATCGCCAATTTGAATGTGGGGCATCAGGAACCCATTTCTACCAGGACTATACGGAGACAAATGCACTGCATAGGCTTCAGTAGCTGATGACCAACTCGACACAGAGCTCAAAGACTGGCATTGGCCTGCAAACATCTTCACTGGATCATGGAACCGTGGCGGCGTATAGCATGTCCAGGTGAATTCCGATTTCAGTTGTATGGAGCTGATGGATGCATGAAAGTTTAGCGTTTGTCTCAGGAAGGTATGGAACTTGCGTGTCAACAAGGTTGTGTCAGGCAACAGTGTGGCTCACTTACAGGCTGTGTTCGTTATGTGTGAGTCACTATCTGTCCAGAATGATTCCAACATCTGTTACGACTCCAATTCAATGCCTCAACATGTTAGTGCAGTTTTGAGGGCTTGCGGAGGAGCGACTCAGTATTAACATCACATCAAGTGCCCTCCCATGACTTTTGGCCACTCAGTTTATGTCAAACATTCATCACAAACCAAGAACTCGAACAATGAGTTCAAAAGAAACTGGACCAAAATTACAGTTGGATGCATTTGTTTGGACTATCGGGAGAACTATTGATTTATCAAACGTGGAGTACACCAAACCCAAGAGGATGGCACTCTTAAAAGAACACCTTATGGAAGCGTGACTTCATTTTGCTGAGGAGCATTTGAAGAACCAGACCAACTGATCCTCGATTATCACAATCATCTTACAGCGATAAAAAATTTTTTTAACTTGAATGGGCAGACAGTATAGATTCCTATTGGCACAAGCATGTGGTTTGTGTATTTCTCCAAGTGCCCACAAGGATGTGGTTTGCTGCTGGTGTGGGCAACTTTGCAGTGCGTGGAATTTCTTGAAGGCCGATAAAATACAAGGTCCCCAACAAGGGATAAAGCCAGCTCGGGAAAGTTAGCGTGCTCATCTTACTCATGCACAGCTTCGCTTGTAAACCGTGGAAACAATTTTCACGGGTACAGCTCCCAATTTCTCGTGAAAGATTGCCAGTGTAAAACCAGCTTAAGTCAGATACCCAAGTGCAACGGAAACAAGGTCAGATTCGGTGGCTGCCTTGATCACCTGATTTCACACCACTGGACTTCTTCCTGTGGGGTTTCCTAAAGGGCCCAGTGTACCGAACCAAGGTTAGAGAGCACTGGCATAACTAGAAGCGTGGAGGCCCCTGGCTAGAAACTTTTATGGAGGCCCTCTTTCTTCAGTTTATACAGGGTGTTTTTGAATTGAGTACAGATTTTTTGGGAGATGATAGAAGAGGTCCTTAGAAGTATTTTTTGTCGTATGAACGTAGGGTCCCCGCAGCTCCGTTTACTTCCAATACTGCATTGAACAATCAAATGACACCGGGACGCAGTGTGCGTTGATAGGCCTAGATTATTTTATTTTTAACAATTAACACAGGCAATCTACTGTAATAACTTTTACAGTAATTGTTCGATATGACCGCCATTTGCTTCATAGCACAATTCGCAACGCCTTATGATGGATTGATGTACGCGCGGAAAAAGTTGATTTGCACGGTCGCTGATGTCACCTGCTGCCGCGACAACACGAGCCGCCAATTCTTCTTCGGTATCTACGGGTTCGGAGTACACCATTGATTTTACGCTTCCCCATAAAAAAAATCCATCGGTGTGAGATCTGGCGATCTCGGTGGCCATGCAACTGGTCTGCCACGACCAATCCAACGACCAGGATATGTCTCATTTAGGTAATCTCTAACTGCTCTTGTGTAATGCGAAGGTGCGCCGTCCTGTTGAAACCACATCAAATGTCTGGTCATTAGTGGAACATCTTCAAGAAGACCAGGGAGCTCCTCCTTCAGGAAACCAAGGTATGTTTGCCCATTAAGTCGGCATGGTAGGAGATATGGCCCAATCAGGACATTGTGAATCATGCCAGCCCAAATATTCAACGGAAAACGATGCTGAAAACTGTTAACATGTGTTGCACATGGGTTGACATGAGACCACAGATGACTATTGTAGCTGTTGAACATTCCCTCTCGCGTCCCGGTGTCATTTGATTGTTCAATGCAGTATTGTAAGTAAACGTAGCTGCGGGGACCCCATGTTCATATGACAAAAAATACTTCTAAGGACCTCTTCTATCGTCTCCCAAAAAATCTGTACTCAATTCAAAAACACCCTGTATACGCTCCTGGCAAAAAAATGCACCACCTGGAAGGAATTGGTCGATTTATTTGAAATTTTGCACACATGTAGCATTGGTGGTATACAAGAAATGATTCAAATTGCAAGACAATATGTCCAGAAGAACGTTGTACAGGGTGGCTCCTACACCCCAATAGACCACATTAGTAGTCATATAACTGACACGAGCTTGAATGCAGGCCTCGACTCTTGCATGCATATGGTCATACGCTGGATGTTGTCTTGGGGTAGGTTGTTCCAAGCCTCCTGAACATACGGGCACAGTTGTGGAATTGTTGCAGATGGTGTGCAGTGACGATGAACGTTCGACCCACCATGTCCAACACACGCTCAATTAATGTAAAGTCAGGAGATCGTGCTGGCCAGGGAAGTAGTGCCACATGCTGTAAGGCCTGCAAGGTAACACGGGCAGTGTGTGGACAGGTGTTATCCTGCTGGAAAAACATGTTACCCTCCTGTTGCAAGAAGGGCAGAAAAACAGGTTCTACAATCTGCTGGATGCAGCGAATGCTGTTCAATGTTCCATCCACAAACACTAAGGGTGATCGCGAGTTGTAACTGATCGTACCCCACACCATTATGCCAGGGGTTGGACCTGCGTGCCGTAGACGGATGCACTGTGGAAGATGGCGCTATGTTGCTCTTTGCCGCACATACACGTCCATCACTGGTGACAGGCAGAATCTGCTCCCATCACTAAAGACCACAGATCTCCATTCAGTTCTCCAGTCGGCTCTTTCACGGTGCCACTGCAACCACGCAGCATGGTGTTCTTGCAGAAATGGGAGTCTGACTAGAGGGATTTGTGCCCGCAGTCCTGCAGCTAGTAAGTAGTTACCAATGGTCCGTCTTGATAAAGCTGTTGCCACTCCTTATCTCTGCTGCGGATGCTGTACGATTGCTCAAAGCTTCTCATGTGATTCAACAGTCTTGTCGTGGGTCAGTTGTACGTGGGGGTCCAGAATCAGGTCTACGTGATGCGTTCCTTCTGTAAACCACTGCTGATAACATCGAGCCACCACAGAAACATGATGACCGATCTGCAGCGCGATACGCCTATGAGACCATCCAACCTCTCGAAGTCCCACAATCCGACCTCAGGCAAATTTCGTGAGTTGTTGCACAGGAGCATGGCCGTGTGTGCGAGGCATCGCAGTTGTTACGACACCTACAGTCAACTGTTCCAGTACAATGCATATGCCAAACTGAAGATTTCATGCAAATTTAGTCAGAACCATTCTTCTTCTGGACATACTGACTTGCAATTTGAATCATTTCTTGTATACCACCAATGCTTGAAGACACGTGTGATATGATGTGAAGTAATTCATTGCCTGAACTTTCTGACTCATATTACTAGGTTCGTAATCTGAACAGAATCCTTATCTGGCACACATTCCTCCCCATTCTGACCAAAAAGTCCTATCAGTTGCTTATTAGTATAAGAGCCACTGTTCCTGCGACGTTTTCTTGCACTCACGTCAGTTGAAGTAAGCATAGCTTGTATTGAAAATGGGATAATACTACTGGAACAGCGTGTCCCAATAAACATTACCAATGGGTCATATATCATATTCGTGAATATAGCCCGCGCGTTATATTACATCCACAGGAAGGGGTGCGGGGTATACAAAGGTGCAGGTTTTACAGAAAATTTTCCATGAATGACATGTTGAATCACATTATCTAATATTTCCGTGAAATATGATGGCAACAATTTAAATAAATGAAGCAATCAACTCAATTAGATGCGGCACGAGAGGGTTTCTCCCTAATTTGATTTCGATGGTGAAATCCTTTCTTACAACATGTTTTATCAAGCTAAAGTTGCTGAAAACTTCTCCACGCCTCACAAGGTAAAGGCTGATGTTCCACAAGGTTCTGTCCTCGGGCTCCGTTCTGCTTGTTCATCATGACATGGGCACACAGCCATCTCACGTTATCACTTGTCTGCAGAACGCCTTGAAGAAATTTGAAATTTGGTTTAATTGCTGGAAACTGAATCTTAACGTCGGAAAATGCAAAGCTGTGTACTTACTTACTTTTCAAACCCGCTTATCCGTTAGGGTCGCGGGGGCAGCAGCCCTATGGAGGATCTCCAGCGATCGCGATCTTCCGCCATCAGGCGCATGTCCTCCCTGGTAATATCCAAGCGACTCGAACCCAAGTTCTCCATGTAGTCTAGCCACCTGGTTCTAGGCCGACCCCTTGGTCTCTTACCCACCGGCTTGGAAAATAACAACTGCCTAGGAAGACTAGTTTGCGGCATCCGTATCACGTGGCCATACCAGCGCAACTGAGATCTCTCAATGCGAAGAAGTAGCGGCTCAACACCTAAAGATTCCCTTATTGTGCTGCTGTACACTCTATCTAATAGGGTAACACCTGCCACACCTCTCAGAAATCTCATTTCGGCCGCTTGTACACGCAATCGCACTCTTTCGGTCATTACCCAAGCCTCATGACCATAGGTGAGAATGGGGACAAAGATAGATTTGAAGACGGAGAGCTTGGCTTTGTTACCCAGCTCGCGTTTCGTTACCACGGATCGCCACAGTTCACGTCTGACACAGCTTGCTGCACCGATCCGGGCATCCAATTCTTTCTCCTGCCGTCCATCACTCGTGAATGCCATCCCGAGATACTTGAATTTCTCCACCTGTCTCAATGAGGCTCCCCTAACATGGAGAGCACACTGAGCAGGCTGTTTTGAAAGGACCAGAACCTCAGTTTTAGCCACACTGATCTTCATCCCAGCTGCTTCACATTTGGCTGCAAACCGGTCTAGTGCATGCTGAAGGTTCGCGCGAGAAGACCCAAGGAGGACAAGATTGTTACCAAAGAGCAACTTCTCCACCAGGCAGTGCCCACACAAACACGCTCATCGCCTCGGCTGCCCCTGTCTATCCAGTCCATAAAGATAATGAACAAGAGGGGCGACAGTACGCAAAGCTGTGTACTTCAACAAAAAACATAAGCGTTCCCAGATTCTCTTGTTCTATTCAATAAGAATCTCGAATGGGTCGATAACTACAAGTACCTTGGCGTTATCATCGACTCGAAACTCTCTTGGATCACGTGACTTACGCGCCGAACAAAGCAGAGAGGATAAGTACAGTCTGATCTGTTGGGTCGAAATAGTGCCCTCAGCATCGACAATAAGTTACTACTATCCAAGATGATGATTCAGACCATCCTCCTCTATCGTATGCCTGCATGGGCGATTATTTGTAAAAGGAGATAGCATGAGCTCCAATCGTTCCAGAAATTTACCCTGAGGACCATTGCGCAGCTTGGAAAAAGGACTGTAAAAATTCAATACATACACTCAGATTTGAACACAACTCGTATCGGAAAGTTTACCAAAATCTCCTGATGAGTTTGGTGCAAACGATGAAGACCCATGACAATGACCTGGTGGTTGGAATATTGGAAACTCGATGGAAATGAAGTGGCTTACGAAATATAGAAAACTGAGGCATATTCTTGATGTCAACTTTGAAAACATTGGCAACGTCTCCTTCCCGGATTATTAGATGTGATACCCCCCCCCCCAGCGGGGAAGGGGGGGTCATTTTTGTCATAATATGGAGGACCTCTTGGGTTAGTCAGGCTCCTTGCCTGCTTCACTGTATTTCATTTGGAATTTATTCTGGAAGGGTGAGCCTCGTGAAAGGACTGCTTGTCTCTCCTGAACAAATTTACACTTCACAGTTCTATTGTCGATTGTCACAAATGCGTCGGTTGCTTATTTTGCTTATTGGATCCATTGTCTGCTAATTTCTGTATCGAGTTCCCAGCTTCTTGTTTTGTTTTCTTTTCCTTCAAAATAAGCTTTTCTTCTATTTCCTATTCTGAAGCTCATTTTGTCTCGTTTTCTACTTATATACAGAAAAGTCGTATATGGCATCTTCCAAGAACACAAATTGCATCAAGACATCATATTTTATATTCAAACTCATTAGAAGCTTAATGTGATTTCATGTTTTAAATTATGCTTTAAGTTTTTATACTGCCAATACAATCTTTATAAATTTTAATTGAGTTTAGTGTTTGAATTAATTACATTTATCAATCTGCTTTATATAATATTATCCCAAAGTTTTTCGAGTCCTGTATATTGGATACCCCGCGGGATATATAGGGGTGCGGGGTTACCAAAATGATTTTACATAAAATTGGAATTTGGCGGTATTATAGAAGTGCGGGTTATTCAAATGTGCGGGATGTATTCGCCAAAAAGGGTAAGTCCCACTGGAAACAAGTTGGAAATGCTAACGAAGTTATCTGATATATGCTGGCTGACAAAAAAAATGAAGCACCCAGAAGGAGTGGTTGAAAGTGAATGAAACGACATATGATGAAAGAACACGTGACTTTGTTGTACTGATTAGAAATTGTGATGAAACAGCAACAGCGTTGGCAGTACAGGTGGAATGTTAGTGCCAGGTCAGTTGGGTGGCATCCCCTCTGGCCCAAATCCATGTCCTTGTGCGGTTCGGAATTGTGTTAAACAGCCTTTGGATCCTCTCCTGAAGCAAGTCAGTCCACAGTTGTTGCAGCTCCCCCTCCAGATCCTGCAGGTTGGTACAGGACAGTCGCCTTCCAATGTCATCCCAAACGTGTTCAATGATGGAGAGGTCCAGGGATTTTGCTGGCCTTGGGAGGACCTCAATATCTGTGTGGGGGCGTGCGTTATCCTGTTGGTACAATGTCCCAGAGTGCTGTGCCAGAAGGGGTAGGATGTGCAGATGCAGAATCTGTGACTTATCGCTGTGTCATCAAAGTCTGCTGAAGCACTATTAGAGGTGACCTGAATGCATATGTGATGCACCCCCCTTCCGGCATGTTGCCAGGGGTTAGCATGTCTCTCCATAATATGGGAGGGTTGTGCCCTCCCCCCTCGACGCCAT
>JAHWFO010015202.1:738736-803868 GCA_023313115.1 Rhysida immarginata
TGTTGTTAGTGTACGGTGCTGCAGACGGTAATGGAAGGGCTGCTTGTCGTCTGTACAGACGGCAGTTTCCGCAACGTCGTCAGCCAGCTCACACAATGTTTGCTCGGCTTGTGCGACGTCTACGAGCAACAGGAAGTGTAGCTGTCATGCGTGGAGAGCATGGTCGCGCTCGCACCCGTCGTACCGCTCAATTCGAAGAAGCTGTGCTTCGTAGAGTTCACGAAAGACCAACATGTAGCACCCGTGCGCTTGCACACATCACGAACACAGATCACATGTCTGTTTGGCGAGTTCTGCATGACCAACTGTTTCATCCGTTGCACCAAGTATGGCATTCTGCAGATGGTTTCTTGCACGTTGTAGAGAGGAACCAGCATTCCCACAGCAGGTGCTGTTCACTGATGAAGCAACCTTCACCAGGGAAGGCATTTTCAACCACCAGAATATCCATGTTTGGGACCGTATCAACCCACATGCCATTTCGACAAGGCGCTTCCAGCAAACGATTTTCTGTCAACGTGTGGGCTGGTATTGTTGGCAATCGCCTCATTGGGCCGTACATTCTCCCAGCTCGTATGAATGCACAAACCTACCTCGTCTTTCTTCAGGAGGTGCTGCCTGAACTGTTGGATGACATACCTCTTAACATCCGTCAAGTAATGTGGTTCCAACATGATGGTGCACCTCCACATTTCTCACAGCATGTCCGGGCCTTCCTCACTGATACGTTTGGCGATCGTTGGATTGGACGGGGTGGTCCAGTTACCTGGCCGCCACGATCACCAGACCTACCACCATTGGATTTCTTTGTGTGGGGCCACCTAAAATCCCTGATGTACGAAACAATGGTTAATTCAGTGGAGGAACTCATCGCACGATTGGCTGTAGCAGCAGACAACATCAGGGACTCCCAGCAGATGCTGCAACGGGTGTCTTGCAACGTACAGCGACGAATGCAAGCCTGCATTGACGCTGAAGGGCGTCATTTTGAACAGTTGCTATAACTCTTAAACAATGCAGTTGTGGACCAATGTTCATAGAACAAAAAATGCTTATTTTGACCAGTTCTATCATTCCCCAAAGTTTGTAACACACCTTTAGTTACACCCTGTATACTACTAACCATTTCAGAGTATCGTTAATTACTTGTTATGTTCATTTATGATATGTCATTACAAACTGTTTGATATATTACATGCTATATCTTAATACTGAATTTTTTTAAGAGGGGAAGGTAATCATAATGGTACCATTGGAGCATGTGCTGTTGTACCTATTCCGGCTATCTCACCTTCGAACTTGTTCGTGCTCTGTCCCATGTTTATTGATGGATGAAAACGGAACGTGAAAAAGTTAAGTCGTTTTCAAGTTATCGTACAGATAATGAGCTCGCTACTAATAAAGAAATCCTTTTAGGCAATCAGAACCGATCTCCCCTACCTGTAATCCTCCATCACGTGCACTATCCCAACAACATATAGAGCATGCGCAGAGCGAAAACGAAGTGCACAGCATGCATTTTTCCCAATGCGGGAATGATTTGTCTCTTCCAACAACCGCTGGAATTGTGTGTACAACGAGCTTGATTTTATTTTGTGGCGCATTTAAAAAAATAATAAACTTAGTGTGATTTCTTATTTGCTAAGGGCAAATGGCAGCTTTAGGTGAATAAAATATTTCAATTCGGTTTGAAATTCTGAGACACAGGTTCGGATGGTTCCCTTGTAAATTGAATTTGAAACTTTATGCGTTTTATTAGCTGTGCAACTTAAGTCTATCATTTTCCTTGAGAAGTCATAAATTAGTAAATCAACTGTTGGACTTTAACCATGAGGGAGATGATCACATGATCTGTATTAGAGCATAATTCCAATTTTTTTCCATTACTTCACGAGTTATGAGGGCATGCTGAAAGTAACACCTAATTTTTTGTGTTAATGTTAATACGAGGTGCGTTCAAGTTATAAGGTCTCCAAATTTTTTTCTCTGCAGTGAGAGTAAGTAGAAAGATCTGGATGCTTTAAAATTTTGCGGGAAATATTTCGTCTTTACTAACATAGATGGCAGCACTATACCATGAACAGTGTGAATACCGTGCGCGTTGCCACGAACAATGTTTCATATACTTAAAATGGCGAAGTTTAGTTTACAAGATCAACGTGTAATAATTCGTTTTCTGCATTTGTGGGGCGAAACGCCCATAGAAATTCATCGCCAATCGAGTGAGATATGCAATGAAGGAGTTATGAATGTTAAAAATGTGTGTTCATGGGTGCAAAAGCTTAAAGGTAGGTCAAGAATGATGTGAGATGAACCGAAGAGCCGGACAGAAGCTACGATTGCTTGTGTGGAACAAGTTGTCATGGAAGACCGTTGCTTAGTTGTGCATGATATTGCCTCTAAACCTGGCATTTCCGTGGGGGTCTGTAAAGTCCTTTTTGCATGATGAGCTGAAAATGCGGAAAGTTTCTTCAAGGTGGGTCCCACGAATGCTGACCAAAAAACACAAGTCTGCTCGGGTGGCAATTTCTCAGCAGATGTCGACACGTGATGCAGCAATGAATGGTGCTTTCTTTTCATCAGTTGTGACGATGGATGAGACATGGATTCCATTTTTTAAGCCCGAAACGAAACGCCAATCTTCACAATGGAAACACACAGATTCACCATCACCGAAAAAATTTCGAGTCATAGCCTCTGTTGAGAAAGTTATGGTGGCCACGTTTTGGGACAGCGAAGGCGTAATCCTCACACATTGTATTCCAAAGGGTACAACTGTTACAGCTAATTCATACGAAAATGTTTTGAGAACTAAATTCCTTCCAGCATTGCATGAGAAATGACCAAACAAGACTGGACGGGTGCTTTTTCATCGAGACAATGCCCCTGCTCATCAGGCACTCCTAACTCAGCAGTTTCGTCAAAATAACAACTCTGAGGTGGTTTCCATGCACAATACTCACCAGACCTCGCTCCTAGCGATTTCTGTCTTTTTCCAATCACAAAGGACACTCTCCATTGCTGCTCGTTTCCCAACCGAGCTGCCGTTGCTTCAGCAATTTACCAGTGGGCAAAACGTACCCCTAAAGAAGAGTCCTCAGCAACCATGGAATCATGGCGCTGCTGTTGTGAAAAATGTGTTCGACTTCACGGTGATTACGTTGAGAAGTAACAGTAGTTACAACTTTCTGGGTTAAGTATCTCGTCAGAAAAAAAAATTTGGAAACCTCAGAACTTGAATGCACCTCGTACAGATTGGACTCTCAGCTGCTCAGTTACCTTTCCAGCTTCATTTACGAAATTTGCGTACATCTGCCGCCAGAGAGCCCAGAGTTATAATCAGTAACATGGCAGCGTGTAACAGGACGAAGTCGGCACACAAAACTAAGAGTTTTTAACTGCAGAAAATGTACCACTGACAGACACTCATCAAAGAGCATCGGCTGCATACAGCAACTGATAATGCTCATCGGAATCATGTCAAACTCTTTAGAGCAAATCATTGCTTGGTAGATTACGGAAGCTTGTCAAGAAATAATTGCAGAATTTGGATTCCAGGTATTTTGTGCACGACGGGT
Organism: Rhysida immarginata; assembly: GCA_023313115.1. Lineage (NCBI taxonomy): Eukaryota > Metazoa > Arthropoda > Chilopoda > Scolopendromorpha > Scolopendridae > Rhysida > Rhysida immarginata. Next base: position 742,315 of record JAHWFO010015202.1, read on the forward strand.
CCTGCGAATGCTCTTTCCTGACATGAAACGTATGTGACTGGACATTAGCCAACAATTGCTTCTGCGCTATAAACATGAAGATTGTAACAGATGACAAAAGATGAGTACATCACATCAACCTTGAAAACAAGAGCAATGCTATCAAGGATCACCTGTGCTAAAAAAAAAGTTCAAGGTGGTGCCATCAGCAGGCAAACTCATGCTTACCATCTTCTGTGATTTGCAAGATGCATATGGAATCCATACCTAAAGGAACTTAATTTGTCCCTGTGAACCTAAAAAAACTTAAGCCACAAATTTGAAGAATTCATCCACATATAAGGCAGCCCCTTCCAGCATGACAATATTGTCCGCACACTAGTCCAATGACAACAAGACAGATTCAGGGTCTTGGTTTCACTGTTGTTCATCATCCTCCATACAATCCCGACCTGATGCCCTCTGATTTTATCTGCTTCCAAAACTTAAGGAATACCCGAGAGGGCCGTGATGATGCAGTGAGGGTGTAGTTTCGCAGTCAAAGTGAAACATTCTACAGTGACAATATCAAAGAACTGGCCACCTGTTGAGAGAATTGTATTCATTGCCAGGGTGATTTTGTGGAAAAATAATTACAGAGTTATGAACAATGAAACGTAGAAAGTGACCACTTTTTGTTTTACTCAAACAAGTTCCACCTAATTCCTAAAGAGGATTTCACCATGCCCTCGTACATTGCTCAGAAATGGAGCCCAACAATCTGCTCATTCAACACGGCCTCCTACTCCATTACTTTCACCGAGGATTTCTTCTGCTGAAAAGTTAAGGATCCCAGGCCAATCGTATGGAGACGCTACTGCAACTGAAAGACCATGTCAATGCTGGATCAAACTGTTCAGGACTAGCAATTGGACTTGAATGATGAGGAACTCTGAATTTTCTTCCACTACAGGATCCAAACATTGCCTGGCGACGGGCAAAGGTGACGGTAGCTGATGGAACTTATTTCAAATAGATATGTAACACAGTTTCCAAGAAATAACCAAAATTCAATCTACAAAATCCAACAGAATTAAGTTGCACAGCCGATACAATTAAATACATCTGACCTCGTATTCCCGACTTGTCATGAACTTGAGGATGACATGCTTTAAATATCTAAAGTTTATGTCCTCTGTGAAAGCTTTACTATCGAGAGATTGTAATCGCTGCACAAAATTAGCGGTGGTTTGGTTGTCTACTTGTAACGTAGCAAAGTTCTCCTTGTCAGGAGCTTCTCCGTTACTCAACTCGAACGGGAGTGCATGAACCTTCAACTCTTTCTGTAAAGTCTTTTTAATGTCGTTTATCCGCTGCTGCTGAAGTCGAATCACCTAAATATGGAAAACTACTCATTAACAGACACAATTTTTAATTAAAAAATAGGAAGAAAAAACAGAAAGGGCTCATCTTTACTTTGCTCTTTTCTGTAACTTCATTTTCTAATTTCGTTATCCATTCTTTTGTTTTCAGGTTTTGTGATGAAATTTCAGCATTTTGTTTTTTATATTTATCCAGTTCTTGTAGCTGAAATTAAAAAACAAAAAAAAAATTGGTACAGTGTGATTATTGGCCGTTGGCTGTTTGCGATAATTTCGTAATAAATTTCGGGTCATGCTAAGTGCGGGAATCAAATTTCGTAATAAAGAGCTAAAATATACCTTAAAATTTATTGTGTGGACTGAAAAGTCCTTACGTTATAGGGATACCCACGCTATAAAGATTTCACTATATGGAGATTGAAAAAGCCTTAAATCAACAGGATTTTTGCAGGGACCACAGAAAAATTTCGTTATAGAGAGAATTTCGCTATATCGACGTTCGCTCTACGGAGGTTCTACTGTATTGTCCTTTATTAAGGTAATTTGTTCGAATTCAAGAAAATTATTCTCAAAGATATAACCAAGTTAAAATATCGTCTCTTACTAATAATTGTCTAGACTTATGAGACACTCTAATTCAATAAACTTAATCTATGATCGATCAAATCAATAAAACGTGCCCTGATAATTTAACTCGCGATCTATATGTTACCAATAAATTCTTGAAATTCAGATTGTCACTCACAATTATTGTTAGTTAGTGATGAGGATGTCAAATTCACTTGTTTTTACTTATCTTTTACTTCGCTTTGTCCGCCCAACGAATTCTTTCCTGTTGCGTCGTTGTCTGGATGATTTGCATTCGAAGACCTTAATTAAACACACTCAGTGGACTGATTCCCCACACACTGCTTGGCTATTTTCTTCGATTCCTCCCGCCGGTGTATCCCACAACGTACATGGAGCACCTTTCCGCCAAGCCGCCGTGTAGTTCTCGCCGGAATCAACCCTCCACGAGCTCACTTCAATGCTCTGATGTTTACAGATGACCTGAGAATATGTCGTTCTCTTTCACTGATGCTCATCGAAGCACTATTCAATTCACATTCACTTTCCCACACAAAAGATAAAGCAGAATTTTGCTGCTCATAGCTTGGAAATGAAACCTTCTAGAAGCTTGTGTTTTGGCAAGCCAATCAAGCATACTACTGGCTTTAAACTTCCAAAGTATCAGCTGCTAGGCTCTCTTAGTTTCAGAGATATGTCTCTTTGAGCTTGCTATTTAAATTTTTTGCAGCCAATTTTCCTAATTTCAAAGCCAAATAGCACAAAACCTTTTTCTCCAATCAAGATCTTTTATTGTCATTGGAAAGACCAGGCTTTTTGCTTCAAGAATCATCTTGTTTTGCTTAGGGGTCGATTCCTTCAATGCAAGAAAATGTGCTTTCACTCGCATGTGTTCGTACGGGCCGAGACCGCCAGACTGATGCTCTTGAACCCGTACAATCGGCTGTTCCCTGTCGCGAAATGCACAACCACTCACTGCACAATCCACAGACATGGCTGAGACGAGACCATCCACATGGACTGCCTAAAACCCGCCTTCATCTGGACATATGCAACGATGACGATGACTACACCATCCAAAGCCATCCAGCCAGTGTCTCCTACAGCTACAACCACAGCTCCAGTGAACCCCATCGTCTGCACCACCACCCGATCCGGTAGGGAGGTACGTTTCAATCCTAGATACCTGTAAAGAACCACGCCTCTGGCATTCAGGGGGGGGGGGGGGGTACTATGGCGAGCACCGCGGACACCTTCTGCGGATTGCCATCAGACGGCAGTAAAGCTGAGCTTCACCCAATAACCACAGAAGCCACTCCAAAAAACATGCGTGGCACTCTGGGAAAAACCAGGACTTTGCTCCGGATTGACAACTACCGGATTGCCTCTCACACAGATATGTACCTGTCAGCATTGGAACACATAGCAGATCCCTGACCGATCCGTCAGCAATCTGAACTTTTATACATTTCACGTTGTTGTTGTTGTTGTTATTATTATTATTATTATTATCATTATTGTCATTGTTTGGGGAAGCCAAACTCAGTTCAAGTCCGGAAGCCAATCCCAGAGGCGGACCCAAAAGAGGGCCAAGCCCAAGGGACTCAAATGCAAGGGAGGGAAAGTTACGCACTCGTGGGAGTATTGATGTTTGGGTGTAGGAATTTCCTTACTATGTGACAGGTGTTTAGAATTGTGGCTTTCTGTAAGGTTTTGTATAAGTGTGGGTTTAAATTTAGTGTTGACAGGCTTTTGTGTAGTGAGTGTGGAATAACCCCAGTGGAAGAAAGAATGATAGGGACAATGTGTACTCTGTTAACTCCCCAAAGGCGTTTTATTTCGTGTGCAAGATCCGTATATTTAGTGATTTTGTCAGTGTGTTGGGGATGGAGATATCAACTATGTAAGTCACTTTGTTTTGCTTATCTACTAGTGTAACTTCTGGTTTGTTATGAGGGATAGTTTTCTCAGTGATTATAGCTCTGTCAAAATATAGTTTATGTGTGGTCTTCTCTAAGACAGTGTCGGGGTTATATTTATAGTATGGAGTGTGAATGTCTCTTAGCTTGTGTATCTTAGCTAGATGTTGATGTATGATGTTGGCTACCTGGTTATGTCTGTGTAAATAATCTGTGTGCGTGAGTATTTTGGATGGTATTATGGGTGTTCTGCATGCTGTTCAGATTCAGAGGTGTGTATTTTGTATCAGCTATGCAGACTGCTTTGTGTAATGGTGATGTGTGTTGTTTAGAGTAAAAGAATTCTCTGAGTGACTGAGTCTGTTTCTGGTGTAGATCTATTATATCAATAAGACCTCTGCCTCCCTCTGAACGAGGCAGGGTGAGTCTTTCAATAGCTGTGGTGGATGGTGCTTTCTGTGCTTTGTAAGCAGTTTACGTTGTTTCCTTTTAAGTCCCTCAAGATCCGTGTGTGTCCACTGCATGACTCCAAAGGAGTAGGAGAGTATTGGTGTGGCATAAGTATTGATGGCCTTGATTAAATTTCTGGAATTAAAATGCGTTTTAAGTATTGTCTCTAGCCTATGAAGATATTGTGAGTGTATTCTTTATGTGTTTGTGCTCCAGAAGCTTGGCTTGCTTAAATCCTAGATATTTGTAAAATTCGTCATTTTCCATAGCAGCAATGTGTTCTGGTTCATCTAATGTGAAGCCCCCTTCCCTGACTACTCCATTTTCAATGTGAATGGTTGTGCATTTGTCCAACCCAAATTGCATGTGTATGTCTTTTGGAAAAGTTTGTGTAATGGTGCAATTGTATCTGTGTGGAGGCATAGATTTTCATGTCGTCCATGTAGAGTAAGTGTGAAAGCGTGTAGTGGCAGCTTTTATTATGTTTAATTGTGTAGCCATAAGTTGTGCTGTTCAATCTGTTGGAAAGTGCATTTAGTGCAAGACAAAACCAAGGTGGGCTCAGTGAGTCACCCTGGAAGATGCCCCGGTTTATCTGTATTTTGTCAGTCGTGATGGTTTCACTGTTGAGTGTCAGGTGTAGTGTAGTTCTCCAATGCAGCACTGTACTTTGTAAAAATGTGGTAAGTGTAGGATTTATTTTATATAATCGTAGTGTATATAAAAGCCGTGAGTGTGGGACACTATCAAAGGCCTTTTTGTAATCAATGTAGGCTGCATGGAGGTATCGATGTTTATTGTGAGTTTGCCGTAGGACCACCTGTCTATCAGGAGTTGCTCCTTACAACCCATTTGATTTCTACAGAATCCCTTTTGTTGCTCAGTGAGAATGGTGTTTGTGTCTATGTGTGTATAAATTTTGTTTGCGATACAGGCAGTTATTATTTTATAAAGTGTAAGCAGGCAAGTGAGTGGTCTATATTATGTGGGATCTGTAGTGTTATGTGACTTTGGTACCATGTATGTTATTCCTTGTGCAAGGAAATGTGGCAATGTCTGTGGTGTTTGCAAAGTGTTGGAGATCTGTTTTGCAAGGATCAGATGCAAACAGGTGAAGCGCTTATACCAGAAGTTCTGATTCCTATCTACACCTGGAGCCTTCCAATTGTGAGTACGTTTAATGACTTGTGAGAGTTCATCTGCTGTTATGTTAGTATAAGGCATGTTTGATAGTGTGGATGCTAATTGCTCCTCTTCCCTGACCCAGCTAGCTTCCCTATTATGTTCAACTGAGACAGACCAAAGAGACGACCAATAATGTTGAAGTGCTGTTTGTGTTGGCAGACCAGTGTTTTGGGTCTGTGTATAATCTTTGTTTAACTGCTTATAGAGTGTCTTCTCATTGTTTGTGAATAACTTGTTCTGCTGTTTGCACTGAGTGCATTTTTTGTATCTCTTCAGGTGTTGTGTTTTTGCAGCTAACTTTTGTTTTAATGTGTCCATATATTCTGTAATGTGTTGATTGTGCTGCTCATGTCTTGTGTGTGTTTTAATCTTCTTAAATAACTGTCTGAGGTGCTTGTTCTGCTTTGATGAAGTGGTGTTTTTTGTGTACTGTGTAAGTCTACCTAACTGCTTGCGAATTTCGTCAATCTTAGACTCAATCCGCTTTTGCCATTTAGGTTTCTGTTGGGTGAATAATTTTTGTGCGTGTTTATGGATTGGTTTCCTACCCAGTGTGGATATAACTGTAACAGCCCCAGTGTAAATAAGTAAGTGTATTCTAAAGATAGATTTTCTTCAATATACTGTGGTAAGATGTATGTGTTCCTGTAAGATAAAATTTCTCCTGTTTTGTTGTTTATGTTTATTTTAGGTATACCTGGTCTTTGTGTGGGATCTGTTCCCATGTAAACTGTAAGGTATCTTTGTAGAGTGTCATTTAATGTTTCAATAAGTTTGGTATTCATGTTGTGGATGAGTATCATGGTGAAGTTCATTGTTGATTTGGTGTTCTACAAGCTCATTAGTGATGTCAATGTTAGTGTTTGTATCTGTGTGTTGAGTGTCGGTTTGTGTAAATGGCTTGTGTAGAAGTTCTTGTAGCTGTTGTGCAACTTCTTGCTTTATTTTCTGTAGCGTGGGTAAGGGTATTAAATTGTTCATAACAATTGTGCGACACTGATCTGCAATGCGTTGTTCAGTGACTGTGATGTGAGGATATGTCTCTTTGAAAGTGTTATATAAGCGTTGTCTGTAAGCCGTAGTGTCAGTTTCCAATTTAGTGACAGTAGTAGGCGTAGTAGGCTCGCATGATAAAATGGTTTATGTCATTGGTCCATTTCATGCGTTGGCGTGGCTTGCCTGCCTTAGTGGTCAAGGGCGAAGAAGCTCTTGAAACACTAGGGACAGGTTGTGGCATTGCAGTAGCCAAACAGGGGTTGATGCTGCTTTCGCCGCCACCAGTGGCCCTGGGAGATTGTGGCATATTTTTCGAACGTGAGCCTCTGCCTAACCCACGAGCACGGACCTTGGTAACCCGGGTGACGTCCGAGCCGGTAGCAGATAATGCACTAGCACTAATCATAGTGATCACCAATAAATGGGTGGTCCTGTTAGCCATCTCCATCATCAGCAGACCCTTGGTTGATGTAATCAGCTCATCAGCCCTACTGGGTCATCTGGACCCTCAAGATTAATCTAAGGGTAGAGTAGATCAGACCTGTTAACCAGGGCCAGATTATTATTATTAAATGGTGTAGTGTCAAAAGTATAATGTATCATTAGTATGTAGTCTTATTAAATTAGCCTTCTAAATATCAAGCAAATAATGGAGTCAGATTAAATCGATTGGTCACAACACAACACGAGAAATTTAATTCTACAAAGGGTCTTATTCTAGGATCCCAAGCCTACGGTGGGTTTCTTTATGGATCCCAAGCCACTGTTGTGATACACTGGATCCTGATTAATTGAAATTTATTGTTTATGGTCAGCATAAATGCTTCTTCCAAACTGTATTGCACTAGGAGCAGGAATGTTGGCTATAATATGCTGCTAGTATCCAACAGGTATCTTTCCTAGAAGGCCAATGAAATGAGCGAGCAATTCCAGGTGGATGCATGAAACTGACCAAAGCATCATGTTCTTCAACTGAAACTTCACAAATATTGCCAATCCACCATTTGTTGTCATAAACACAAGCAAAGTGTAAGATTAGCAACTGAGAGGGATGGTGAACTGATTACAGCAAATGGGTTCAAGGATGCTGCAAATGACGATGTATCATTCAAAACCCTGCTAATTCGAATTTGAGCTTCATTAATGGGCATAAAGTGGTGATTCTCATGAGTACCTGCAACTGTATGGCAATCCTTAAATCTTTCTTCTTGACTGGCTCTGATTTTAGGAATAAAAAAGAACTTGATTTCATTTATTTGTTGATTAAAGTAGTCAAATAAATTTCTCGGTGTCAAAATTTGGTCATCAATGGGATGCTGAAGCCTGGCACGGGCTGCTCGGCATTTCACAGTGCCACCAATACCATTACAAGGGGACTTACCATGAATTGTAGCAAAAAAATTCCATTCTGCAGTGCAATTAAAATCAGTTTGGTGATGGCACAAATTTGCAAAATTCTTGTAGTTCTTCTACTAGGCTGCAGAGCAATCACTAAAATAGTGAATGTGCGCTACTTCCCCAATAAAATTCTTTAGGTGTTCAATTAATTTGATCATAAAAGTTATTTGGTTAAGGATAATAAATGTAGATGTTGACAATTTGGCTGTCCAGGACAAACAGGTTCCCTTCATATCAATCTCAAGAAACATGCCTTGTTCCATAATTAAGCGGTTTTTAAAGGAAATTTTCTTGCATTGAAGGAATCGACCCCCAAGCAAAACAAGATGATTCTTGAAGTAAAATCTTGATTGGAGAAAAAAGTTTTGTGCTCTTTGGCTTTGAAATTAGGAAAATTGGCTGCAAAAAATTTAAATGGCAAGTTCAAAGAGACATTATCTCTGAAACTAAGAAAACCTAGCAGTTGATACTTTGGAAGTTTAAAGCCAGTAGTGTGTTTGATTGGCTTGCCAAAACACAAGCTTCCAGAAGGTTTCATTTCCAAGTTGTGAGAAGCAAAATTCTGCTTTAAATTTTGCATGGCAAATTATTTTGCCCACTTTGCAATGGCATAGCACTAAAAATAAAAACTTCCAAATCTTTGATACTGTAACCACTGTCTAAATTGCCAATTTTCAGGATAGTATCTGCTGTAGTTCCAATACAGCAGCACTTGAAACTTGCCAATTTATTTGTGTGCACAGTCGCATTCTGAAGGGGGCTTTTTTTCAGAAGGCCCTCGTACCCTTACTATATTACACACGAGAGTGAAATTTTGCACAATATCACAGTAGATGCATCCAACATTAACTATACAAAATTTCAATGAAACTAAAGAAGGTAGGTCACTTGACATGGAATGACCCATCTATGATTTTTCAGATTCCCACCAATCTGCCTGCTTTTTTCAAACAACCACCCTTCACATAACATGTTTTCTTCTTCCCCATTCGTTTAAAACAATTTTCCTTTTCCCGCCAAATGATTATCGTCAAAGTTCGAATCCTCCCTCCCCAGTCTCTCCCCCATGCCGGATGCTGCCCGTTTCTATGGCAATGCCCTAAAGTGAAGCCACACTGTTTTTTTTTTGGTTTTGTTTTCTCCGAACGGGAAATGAGTGCAAAAAAAAAATTTGAAATGAAGGAAAATAAAATAAGGCAGATTCGAGGATGCCAATTAAAGCCTAATAAATAATTGATGAATGTCAGTTTCAAATGAAAGAAAATAACCTGCTTTGACCCTCTGTCACTCTACAAAACAAAATAAGTGACTTTCATTGCACAAATTTTAATGTTTTCTAAAATACATAGGAAATTCTCACAATTAAACACACAACATAATGCAAGATCTAAATTTAAATGGCTTGAGGTTGCCATGCTTTTAAACAATTTAGGAGCCCTTGTTGTCAAAAAAAGTCAAAAAGCCCTTTTAAAATAAAGATCTAGATCAGGGCCGTCCAAATCATGCACGTCGCCCGCGTGCAACGTAAAATGCTCACGGACAAAGCTCACGGGCAAAGGCGAGAAGATAGTCCAAAACTCAGGAGGGGAGTGGGTATAGTTTTTCCTATGCAGTGTTGCCAGACTTTAGGGGGAGATTGCATTAAATGAGGCATTATTTCTTTTATTACTGATACTTGCTTGTTTTTCGTCTCGCATAACATGGCGCACATTCCGAAAAACCATAAAATCACTGAACCAGTATATAAATTGGCGTGGGAGAATATGTTTTTTTTTTTCATTGTTCACAGATCGGATCCGAAATGCTTAATATGCAATTGTGTCCTATCGGGGAAAAAAAATACAATTCTACCTGACATCGAAAAAATTGTCACATTAAGACGAAGGAAATAGAGTGGTAAACTGCCTCATTTTTTTTTTATTTTTTTTATTTTTTTTTTACATTGTCGAATTGATAATTAGCAGGTCGACTTTAAGGAACTGATCAACGTAATGTGCAATGGGAGGAGGGGGGGGGGGGGGATTACCCGCGTGCACGGGCGCTGCCTGCGGATAGAAATCTTGGACACCCCTGATCTAGGTTATGCATTTTTAAAATCATAAAAAAACAGAATATTTCTATATATTCTTGCATATTTTATTTCTCGTAAGTTAGCGAAGACTCAAACAGGGGTCACATTATACGAGATGCGTTCAAGTTCTAAGGTCTCCAAATTTTTTCCTGACAAAATACTTACCCAGAAAGTTGTAAACTACTGTTACTTCTTGACGTAATCACCGTGAAGTCGAACACATGTTTCACAACAGCGGCGCCATGATTCTATGGCTGCTGAGAACTCTTCTTTAGGGGTATGTTTTGCCCACTGGTAAATCGCTGAAGCAATGGCAGCTCGGTTGGGAATGTCCTTCATGATTGGAAAAAGCCAGAAATCGCTAGGTGCAAGGTCTGGTGAGTATGGAGCATGGGAAACAACCTCAAAGTTGTTATTTTGAAGAAACTGCCGAGTTAGGGGTGCCCGATAAGCAGGGGCACTGTCTTGATGAAAAAGCACCCGTCCACTCTTGTTTGGTCGTTTCTCATGCAATGCTGGAAGGAATTTTGTTCTCAAAACATTTTCGTATGAATTAGCTGTAACAGTTGTACCCTTTGGAACACAATGCGTTAGGATTACGCCTTCGCTGTCCCAAAACATGGCCACCATATCTTTCGCAGCAGAGGCTGTGACTCACAAATTTTTTCGGTGGTGGTGAATCAGTGTGTTTCCATTGTGAAGACTGGCGTTTCGTTTCGGGGTTAAAAAATGGAATCCACGTCTCATCCATCGTCGTAACTGGTGAAAAGAAAGCACCATTCATTGCTGCATCACGTGTCGACATCTGCTGAGAAATTGCCACCCGCGCAGACTTGTGTTCTTCAGTCAGCATTCATTCGTGGGACCCACCTTAAAGAAACTTTCCGCATTTTCACTCATCATGTAAAATGGACTCCACAGACCCCACGGAAATGCCAAGTTTAGAGGCCATATCACGCACACCTAAGCGACGGTCTTCCATAAGAACCTGTTCCACATGAGCAATCATGGCTTCTGTACGCCTAGTTCGTGGTCGAGGCCGCTTCCGTTCATTCTCACATGATTTTCGACCTTCTTTAAACTTTCACACCCATGAACGCACATTTTTAACATTCATAACGCCTTCATGGCATATCTCACTCGATTGGCGATGAATTTCGATGGGTGTTTCACCCCGCAAGTGCAGAAAATGAATTATTATACGTTGATCTTGTAGACTAAACTTCGCCATTTTAAGTGTATGAAACATCATGCTGTTCACGGTATAGTGCTGCCATCTATGTTAGTAAAGATGAAATATTTCCCGCAATATTTTAAAAGAATCCGGATCTTTCTACTTACTCTCACTGCAGAGAAAAAAATTTGGATACCTTATAACTAGAATGCACCTCGTACAAGAAATCGCATTATAGTAGAATATTTTACGGTAATTACTAGTCTTTATGAAAACAGAGTATTCTTAGAGATACAAATCGTTAAATTTAGTTTTTACCTGCTGTTGTGTTTCAAGTGCCTTTTCTTCTAAAGAAGTGATTGTTGTTTCCAAAGAAGTAATTTTGGCAAGTAAACCCTCTTTTTCATGTAGTGATGTCTGTTCTAAGTGCTGAAAGTTTTGAAGTAATTCCTGATATCTTCTTTGACATTCTTCATAATCTTTAAAAATAAATCCCACAGAACATATATAAAAAATAAATGTAAATAAACAGAATGAAGAATTATTATTGTAAGACCTTCATTCTTTTTTTAATTTTTAAATAATACAGCTGTTTGTGACTGCTAAAATGCATTTTGCAAAATAAAAAAATGCAGCTTCTCACATTTAAATTCAAGTTGTGAAAAAGAACTTTCTGTGAATTCTCCAAAGTGTGAATTTTGACTACACAGGGTGAATTTTAAGTACACCAACAAACTTTTAGGGGAAGTAGTATGGGTGGATTCTAAGTAAAAAAAAAAAAAGCTCATATGAACATGTGTCCTAATTTGTAACGATAACTGAGATATGAAAGGAAATAAAATGCTGCCAGCAAGATCAATAAGTTAATAACTCGGGTTCTCTAACACCTAGGTTATTGAAATTTGGAGAAATAATAGGGTACATACAACTGTGAATACCATTAAATTTGATAAAATTCCAACGAGAAGTTTTCAAGTTATGCAGTCAGCATCATAATATGTGCGGGCTAGTACTCACATGTGAGCACTGTCACGATTTTGACTAAATAACTCAGAAACTTCTCATTGGAATTCGATCAAATTTTAACAGTGCACACAGTTTTATGTACTCTATTATTCACCCAAATTTCGTTTCCTAGGTGTTAGAAAGCTCGAGTTATTAACTTGTTTATCTTGGTAGCAGCATTTTTATTTCTGTTCATATGAACATTTTTGCTTAGAATCACTCTTACTACCTCCCATAAAAGCTTGTTGGTGTACTTAAAATTCACCCTGTATACTCAAAATTCCCCAGACACCTACAGTTGACATACTGTGAGGCTATAGTGTTGTGAATAGGTGGTTGAATGTCCTTTTGCTTTTAATATGGCAGTTGCCCTTCAGGATAAGCTCTCTGCCAGTTGTACTGTTTTTCAGTGCTATGATATGTACGTGCAAAAGCATTGTCAATCACACGGTACAGGGCTATGAATACAGAGTTATCTTTTATTTCCAAAGTGATGGGCAAAAATTGTGCACGAAACTGTAAATCCACCCATTTGGGTGACTTTCGGTGAAAATCATGAACGTTTGCCAAAAGTGTGCACGAAAGTGTAAATCCACGCATTTGGGCGCATTTCGGTGGAAATCATGAACGCAGGCCTCGAAGTGAGAAATAAAAAAAATATAGGAGCTAATACAAAAAAATATAGGATACTATTTTGATGCATTATAGGCCTGTTTATATTAATTAATGTGATCTCCATTTTTGTTTATTGTATAATTTTATTTATTTATTTATTTACATTTAGCCTATACTATATAATTTGCTTTTTTTTCTCAATTTTCCATTGACTTTTCTGTCGCCAGGCATAGGGGGGGGGGGGGTGAGTTCAAACGAACTTTGACCTAACGAACTAGTGTATTATAGTGAATATACTGGTACATTAGTGTATTATATGCTAGTTTCGTTTGAAATTTGTCAGATCAAAGTTCGTCCACTAAGTTGGAGTAAATGTCACCAAAGATATGATATCCACGTTTATAAAAACAAATTATTAGCATTATGTGAACATCTACATCACTTATTATACACTTAGTTGAGTGAGCATATTATTATGACCACCCTGTCAGTATCTCGTTGGGCCACCTTTTGCCTTTAATACTGCGATGATTCTTCGTGGCATTCATTCCACAAGATGTTGGAAGGTGGTGAGAGGAATCTGACACCGTGCTTGATGGATAGCACTGTCTAGTTGTACTAGATTGGACGGTGGTGGATCCAGCCGTCTGATGGTCCGTTCGACTTCGTCCCACAAATGCTCAATTGGAGTGAGATCTGGGGATTGTGGGGGCCACCGAAGTAAGGTAAAGTCCCCCTCATGTTCCTGGAACCACTCCTGCACAATACGAGCTCTGTGGCATGGCGCATTGTCTTGCTGGAAGTAGCCATCTCCATTGGGGTACGCCATCAACATGACAGGGTGGACTTGATTGGCGACGATACGGAGATATGCTGTGCCATCCAGACGTTGTTAAACACGTATTAACGGACCCAATGCATGCCAGGAAAAAATTGAATATTGTTTAAAAGAGGGTGCCACTCTCCCTCGTCATTTCACTTTTCTCGAGGGAAAACGTTACTCATGGTTACTTTCTTTTGAGTAACTGGCCACGAAACTCATGACGATGTAATAGTGCGAGTTGTGATATATTAACTGACACTCCCATTTAAACGCGATCCAGCTGTAGCCATCAGCATTGAGGTTTCTGTCCACCTTGATGAGCGGACCCAGTCTAGTCCTGGAGAAACACCCCAGGTGTTCACAGGGGTGTCCCAACTCCTTTGATCATTTAGTGTACATGTACAATAGAATTAAACATAGAATTCAACTAGTTATAAACTTTAAGTTTTTTATCTTAAATAAATGATTCAAAATGATTCATAGAAATTTGAAAAATGAAGCATAGATTGCTTGAAGTGCCATCTACTTCCGGGACGTGCCGATAGCATTGGAACAGTTACAAGTGTCATAACCTCTTTCATTAAGAAACCATGCAGTAGGTAAAAGTATTGATATGGCACATAAGTACTTTTAGGACTATTAATACGATTAATCGTCCTAGCTTTTATATCCCAGGCTAATCCCGTACTGAATGCTAGGATCGCCACCTAGCTGCCGCCACTGAATTACACACAATGCTTCCGGTGCTAATCATGAATATTTATACACGTGGACATACGCCCTTAAAGGCATATGTTCACAATAAAAGGGCGGTCCTTTTGAAACTAAGCGATTCAAATGCAAGGGAGTTTTTTTTTCCGCTGCAGTTTTTCCATCGATTGAATTTTGGATGAATAGACATATTGATGATGTTTCTAATGCAGTAGCAGTTAGACTATTTATTAAAATATAGAGGATACGAAATATAGGAGATATATAGAACATTTTTGAACGATTTCTTCATAATATAGGAAATATAGGAAAAATAGGACGACTTCGAGGCCTGTGAACGTTTGCCAAAAGTGTCACAATGCTCTTTGATAGCATTGTAATAATTTACTTAAGTAGAATTTACGTGACGTCAATGGGTAATTTTGGGATTATACAGGATTATCGTTAATTTAATGGATAAAATTTTTCAAAAATCTCATTTCACCTTTGGATAATGTCTGCCATTCTTCTTTGCTGGCAGCAACGTTTTTCTCCAACATATCAATATTCACACTTTGCTCTGCATTTGTTTTGCTAAGTGATTCAACCTAACCAAACAATTAAAGTATTTCAATTTATGTTCTCTATATTACGGGGGAAAAAAACCCAGATATGATGAATAAAAAACAATATTTACTTTCTTCTGAAGCTCAAGAACATTACTGTTAGACGTGGTTAAATTTTCAGTCAACTTCTTTATGGAAATATCCTTCTCGGTTATTTCTTTCTATTTGATTAGCATATAAATTATAAATTAAAAAAAAAGCATACTTTTAATTAATTAGGTATCATATGAGTACTTTTCTCACTTTCAAACTCTCTTCATGTTCCTTGAGGTTTCCATACTTCTCTTCTAATGATTTATGCTTCAAGAGATAGTCACTTTCTTTTTGTTTTAACTCTTCCTAAAAAAAAAAGTATACTGAAACAATTAGTAAAAATTACATAAAGCAATAAAAGTTGATTTTTGCATACAGTGCCCAGCCTACCAGGTGTACCGGTTAATAATGCGGATTTTTTTTAATAGATGGCGTTACACATACAGGGTGAATACAAAAGTCTGAATCTCCCTTTTATTTTTTGAACCGAAGCCGATATGTCAATTTTGATCAATCCAATGAATAGGAAGTTGTGGGTGGCCTATCCCATGGTGCACTTTTCATCATCCCAAATATGCAAATTAAGACACATTCAAAATTTATCTCAAAAACCGTAAGGGATAGAGAAAAAAACCTAATTGCAAACTTGTTCAGCATAAAAAAACAAACAAAACAAAAAAAAATCATCCAAACGGGACCAACCAATCACCCACAATCACGTGGTGAACTTACAATCATGTTGACCATTTCCGGAACAGTGTAGCTTGCCATCCTGGAATTGTTCTGTCTTCTGTGTGCTGAAACATGCCTTTTATTTGCTTTTCCGCATGAAAGTGAATGTGAGTATGGTACTTTATATTAATTTTTTGATTTGCATGCTTTACATGGTGGAAATATCAACATTCAGTTTTCCTTGTGCAGTGTGACCGTTTGTAAGCTACAAACAGTTCACCACATGATTGTGGGTGATTGGTTGCTCCGATTTGGATGATTTTTTTTTTGTTTTGTTTGTTTTTTTATGCTGAACAAGTTTGCAATTGGGTTTTTTTCTCTATCCCTTACGGTTTTTGAGATAAATTTTGAATGTGTCCTAATCTGCATATTTGGGATGATGAAAAGTGCACCATGGGATAGGCCACCCACAACTTCCTATTCATTGGATTCATCAAAATTGACATATCTGCTTTGGTTCAAAAAATAAAAGGGGGGTTCAGACTTCTGTATTCACCCTATATATTGTGTAATGTCCCCATGACCTTCACTCAAGGCGGTGACTAATTTTGCAACTCACAAGGGAACCCCCCGTAGACTTTTTTTGTGCACAAGCACGCCATGGAAACGATAGTGTTGCGCGGTAGCGGAGTGCTCCGGAAGTGCAGAGTTCAACAACCATGGCGCTAATAGAGTAAGCAAAATCGTTAGCAGTGGTCGCCAAAGAATTGAAGTTAGAGCACTGTTATTAAGCATAAAACCTCAATTTTGCTGTACAATCATTAGTCTCGAAATAATTTATAAGATGAGGTAAGCATTCATGAATACTATTTTTATTTAAAATTATAAAGCATCACCAACACAATGTATTACTCGACGTTCCAAATGAAGCCAGCCCCGTGTTTGATTACCAAATTACTTAATAAAATGAAATCATAAATTAAGGAAATGAGAATTAATTACTCAACACTTTTTTACTGGAAGGCAATTAGCTAATTGTAATACAGTAAACTCCGTGTAATTCGAACTATCGCTTAATTCAACTAAATTACAAGGAACGTTTGATATCCTTTACATTTACTTTAAAATATTACTGCATAATTCGAATCAATCATACACACTAATGTATCTTTCATCGCCTAATTCAAATGCCATAATTACTCTGAAAATAATTTATGACTAATTCCCAGATTGATCTGAACAAGCACTGTGCTACTAAAAATATAACTGGCCGATTGCTCTTCTACTGGATTATCCAGTAGCCAATACGCTTTCGAGATTTGGCGCCAGCTTTCAAAATTGTAAGTAGCTTTCACAGTTTTTAGGTTTATCTTCTTTCTCAATTAACTTTGTTTTTCATTTCAATAGCTTAAAATCTTGTCAGTATGTAATTATTTTTTATTTTATTGAAACACAAAATACAGATACAATTTACTGCAATGTACCATAGATTTATATAATTTGTAAGGATTTTTTGGGCAGTTTTTGAGCTGCTTTGTGCACGAGTTTTGGGATTTTTGAGATAGAAATATCCGTCAACACTGTCAATTACCGATTATTTCAAATAAACAGGCGAGTTGAAATGTTTCTTTACATTGTTTTTTTTCAATACATATGATTACTGATTACCCATAATCCAAAACCTAGTTTTTAGCATAATGTGATTTAGTGTGTATAAGTATGACCAATATCGTAAAATTAGAATTATTGCCTAATTTGAATTTTTTTGTGGTCCGTTTGGATTCGAATTACATGGAGTTTACTGTAATCTATTTTTAAAAACTAAGTTTGTTTAGAAACTTGAGAATCCATTCAATTGTAGTCTGCTGCTGTCTACTTCCATTGATTTCATATGAAGCGGATTCGTGTTTATTGCTGAGTAGTGGAAGAAAGAAGTTCCGTCAAGTGCATTAATACACATAAACCGCTTTAACAATGGAGTCCTTGTATAACTGTGTGCTCAAATTTTTTCGTTTTCGCGGTCTATTTTGAAAGAAACAAAATTTCGCACTTTCTTATTTTGCAAGCATCTATAGTAACGTCAGATCAATAACGTATTTCAATGTGATGGAAATCTGTGACATACATGTTTGAGGGATTCCCTTGTCAGACCTAAACTGAACTTAATATAACCTCCATCCTTTATTCCAGAGTAAAGGGCAAACTTCCAAAAACAATCAGCCTTATAAGACGAACCTCTCCCAAATTTCCCCGGCTAGTTGTGTTTTCAATAATTACTTATAGTTCCAGTCAAAATTTGATGGTAAACAACCCATTTTATTATTAACCTCCATCTATTTAATTAATTCATTAATTAATAAATAAAAAAAATCGTCAGAGCAATAAATAGAATAATAGAGCAACTTAAAAGCACAGAACATTGCACGGAAGCCAATTTTTGCTGATGCACGTAAAGACAGTTTTTATCATATCACTAAGCAAGTGCTTAAAGCAATTTTAATTGTAAATTATTGCTAATTAGTAGTAATTATGGACACAAAAACAAACTTTGACAATCTACAGACTAAGATCTTTCATTTAAGACCAAAATGAAGTTAGAGATGCCCAAAACGAACTGCCGAAAGAATCGCCCTTGAAATTTAAATATATGGTGTGCCCAAAAGTAAAGGAGATTTTCACTGTAGCGCCCTTGTATCTAATCAAAGTTGGTGAATATGCTTGTCGATAAATGTGTCTCATCCCGGTTCCCCGCGTCCCAAAACAGCTCACTCTGCCATGAAGGCTGGAAAAGTGATTCTCAGTTTCTTTTTCGACGAAGAAGGTCCCATACTCCTCGACTGGCTAGAACGGGGTAAAACAGTTAACGCAGAACAGCACCGCAGCACATTGCTGAAGCCTAAACGGGCCATCAAAAACAAGTGCAGAGAGAAGCTCTCGAAACGGATATTGCTGCTCCAGGACAATGCTAAGCCACTTGTGGCCACAAAGGCCCTCCACCTGATGGAAACAATTCGATGGGAAGTCTTCAAACATCCTCCATACAGCCCCAACATCTCCCCATGTAACCCACATACTTTCAGCCCCTTAAAAAAAAATCTTTGACAGGTCATCTATTCACCTGCGACAAGGAACTGCAGAACACTGTGGAAAAAGGATCTGTATGCAACCCAGGAGTTTCAACACAGAAGTCATAATTCGCTTCTTACATTCAGAGATCAGTGCATCATTATCAAAGACAATTATGTGTAGGCATGTTCCACATTAACTCTACGTCAAATATTCTGTAATTAAAATATTTGTTCGATATAACCATAATCTCCTTTTCATTTAGACACACTTTATACATAGAGTTGAGGCTCAGAATCCTAATTAAAACTATCTTTTCATTACATTCTTGGTCTAGTAATTCCAAAAGCTCTCAGTTAAATTAAATCCCCTAAGAGACCATTGAATACTTTGGGAAAATAAAAAGACCTCTTTCAACAATAAAGAAAAATAATTAAGGGCCCCATATTTCTGTTAAGATTCACCGGAGGAAAAACTTAATTCATCTATAATTTAATGTTTCCAAAAATACTTGCTATCAAGCTAAATTTAAGACTCAAGTTCATTCATTGAATTCACAAAGCTTGGGTCTTTTCTAAGGGTCGTACAAATGAAAACGAAAATTATTTATTTTATCCAAAGTGTATACAAGGAATTTAAAGCTACTCTCCAAATGCGTTAAGGTATGTAACAAGGTGTGTAATTCCTTTATGGAAGAAGTCTTTCGGTTGCGTGTGGAACCATTCCAAAACCTCTTCCTTCACTTCATCGTCCAATTGAAACCTGCGGAAAGTTCACAAGGGGATAAGTCAGGGCTATAAGGTGGATGCTGCATTGCTTCCCAGTTGAAGTTTTTGATGTGGTCTGCCGTTGCTTTCGAGGTGTGGAGACGCACGTTGTCGTGGAGAAGAAACACTCCTTCCATAATAAGTCCAGGAAGCTTGCATTTGATGGCCCCACGCAGTGCCTTCAATGTTTCCCCATATCGTGCTGTGTTAACTGTGATGCCTTTTTCAAGAAAGTCCAGTAAAATCGGGCCTTTGCAATCAAAAAACACGGTTAACATTACCTTCCCCGTGCTGTTTGGATTGTTTTTGATTTTTTCGGGGGTGGTGACCCATAATGCTTCCATTGACAACTTTGATGTTTGCTTTCGAGCTGGAAATGAAAGCACCAAGTTTCATCCCCTGTAACGATTCTGTCGAGAAGACTCTCTTCTTCCTGTTCATAGAGAGTCAAATGTTGCAAAGACATGGCCATTCGAACTCCAAGTTGTTTTGATGTCAAATGATGCGGGGGATCCATTGTGCACAGATTTTTCTGCAGTGCTGATGGTTTCTGATAATGGAATGAACAGTTCCATGACTAAGGCCAGTTTTAGCAACCACGACATTGATTGCTACTCTTCAGTTTTCCTTTAAGACTGCGTCAATTTTAGCTTTGGAATCATCCGTGATGGCGCGGTTTGCTTGTCCAGATCGTTGATCATCTTACAATAATGACCGTCCCTCTAAAAACCTCTTGCTCCGTGCGTGCCCAAACACGAGTGAAGGTTAGGCAGTCATTTCCATAGACGTTCTGCATACGATGATGAATTTCAGAAACAAACTCCTTCACATGTCAAAAAAAAAGGAATTACTGCTCTCTGTTCCTGCTTCGTCGACTCCATTTTGTTGTTTTGATGAAGCGATCAATCGCAGAGCTTCAAAGCCCGAGCTATCATTCCTTCGCACGTGATGCTACACTTGCAACCTATTGTTCAATTTGCACGTGGGGTTTCGCAATTGTTGCAAACAAAAACTTACAATCCTACACGTCGTCTTTGGCCCCCCCCCCCCCCACACAAATTTTTGTTTTCATTTGTACGACCCTTATACAAGTTGTCTAATTTGTTATCCATCAAAAATACCCGCTTTAAATTTTTGTGTGCTTAATTGGAAACTTGCGTGAAAGAAATGCAAAACATTCACAGTTTTTGTCAAGAGCCTTTACAAACAGTTTCATAATGCTGAGTTTAATATGTAGTGGTGGCAATATAATGCGTTCTCGATTCATAACATTTTTTGTACCAATCATCAGTTTCTCTCTTACTGGCCAGACCTTTTGAGACTTAAAAATATTCAAAAACAAGTGCTGTTAAAAAAAAAAAATCCAAAAACTAATACTGTATTTAATACTGTATTTAATATCAGTGTATTTGACTAAGCCCAAAAATGCAAAATTATAGGAGGAAAAAGTTTAAAACAATTTTTGGTGATCAGTGTTACTTATTACACAGATAGGACAATCAATGTTAAAGTAATGGAAACTGGACTGCTCAATATTTTGACATCATCGATTGTTAGAAAGTCCCACTCTACCACCTGGTGCACTGTTTCAAAACACGGTCTCTTACGATTCTATATTTTATGTGATGGAAAGTTCAAGATTCATCTTTTTTATTTCTTAAATACTGTGATTTAATACTTAAGAACTGGTGCACCTAGTGATTATAGTCACCCATTGTAGCGCACCTAGTGATTCAGTGGGAAACAATCACGTGAGTTTTTCCATTTTTCACCAAGGGCAGTCATCAT
The DNA here is from genome assembly GCA_023313115.1 of Rhysida immarginata. Lineage (NCBI taxonomy): Eukaryota > Metazoa > Arthropoda > Chilopoda > Scolopendromorpha > Scolopendridae > Rhysida > Rhysida immarginata. The sequence continues at coordinate 763,500 of JAHWFO010015202.1, forward strand.
TTGTCCTATCTGTGTAATAAATAAGTAATCTGTGGTTTAGGCTTCTGAGAAAGTTAAAAGAAAACTTAAGTGAAAATAAGAGGGTTTTGCTTTTTAGTGGATTTCAGATGTACTCCCCTTTTTTGTTTATTGATCATTCCACTCAGGGCTATAGATCTTAAAGTTTGACTACACATGGGTGATCTAACGGCAGAAGAGTAAACACAGAAGAAGTTTTTATTTATATATATATTTTTGTTTTGCCCACAACTGAATTTGGACAACACAGCTCTCAAAAAAATTAGAGGGAACTATGCTAACACTTAAAATAATGTGACTGGATACTACAAGGTGCAACAATTAATAAATGAAATTAACACTACTTTGAACTATCCTTGTTGTCGTCTAGACAAGTTGCAATAATAATAAAGTTGCATGTGCCTATATTTTCTAGGCGCTTCAACCGCACGCAGTCATAAGCTGACGTTGCAATATTAAACATGGAACAAAGGGCAAACATTAAGTTCTGTTTTAAACTTAAAAAAAAAACCGCTAAGGAAACTTATAAGTTGATAAAGCAAGTGTATGGTAATGATACACTATCTTATGCGAGTGTTTTTGAATGGTTTGCTAGATTTTGTAATGCCCGAGAAGAGCTGAAAGAAGACGAACACATTGGACGTCTGAAAACTGTTCGAACGCAGGAAACGATAGAGAAGGTGAGAATTTTTGTTAAGTGATCGGCGAATGAACCTGAAAATGATGGAAGAAGTCTTAAACATTAACTGAGAAACAATTTACCTAATGATGAAAAATAGGAAAGAAAATTCCGCAGCCTGGATTCGAACCAGGAACCTTTGGCTCGGACCGCCAACGCGCTAACCAATTGCGCCACTGCGGCCATGAAAGCGAACCGCTATTTGCATGACCTTAGGGCTTGGTTAGAGCAGTTACCTAGTTCGCAGGCTGGGACTATCTTTTCTAAGGCGTAAATTCTTAAAGAATAAATCATTAGATGGTCAGTGAGGGTTTTAATGGTACGCCTACCTCACTGACCATCTAATGATTTATTCTTTAAGAATTTACGCCTTAGGAAAGATAGTCCCAGCCTGCGAACTAGGTAACTGCTCTAACCAAGCCCTAAGGTCATGCAAATAGCGGTTCGCTTTCATGGCCGCAGTGGGGCAATTGGTTAGCGCGTTGGCGGTCCGAGCCAAAGGTTCCTGGTTCGAATCCAGGCTGCGGAATTTCCTTTCCTATTTTTCATCATTAATTCGAACAGCTGAGGTAGGCGTACCATTAAAACCCTCACTGACCATCTAATGATTTATTCTTTAATTTACCTAATGTTGACACAAGATTGGGGCAAAAGGAAACTGTGTGCTCGGTTTGTGCCACATTTCTTAACAGATGAATAAAAAGGAAACAGGGTGGATGCTCGCACGGAATTCATTGCGGCCGTAGATACCAACCCGAACCTTCTGAATTCAATTGTGACAGGAGAAACTTGGAGCTATCAATAAGATCCTGAAACAAAATGACAGAGCATGGAATGGCTGTCCCTAACATTCCTGCAGAAACAAATTCCCGTTTGAAAAGTCAAGAACAACAGTAATGCTTATCACTTTCTTTCACAGAATCATCCATAAGGAGTTTGTTCTGCCTGGACGAACAGTCAACAAGAAGTACTACAGGGAGATTTTGCAGTGTCTGATTAAAATAATTCATCGAGTACGGCCACAATTTCATGCAAAAGGGAGTTTGTTCTTACTCCACGATAACGCCAGACACACACAGTAACAGACTTGTGGAGCTTTATCATCTTTACTATTCCCCAGATTTGTCTCTACCAGACTTTTTTTCTCTTCCCAAAGGTTAAAATAAGAATTAAAGGATACAGAGTATAGAGAACACTTCAGCCAAACTTGGAAGGATCAAGACAGAGGACTTTAAAGAAAGTTTCCAAAACTTGAATGGATGCTGCAATAAGTGTGTAGCCTCAGAAGGTAACTACTTGGAAAAGTATTGAACAGTTTTGCCAGAAATATGTCTTTACGAGGTGCGTTCAAGTTCTAAGGTCTCCAAATTTTTTTTCTGACAAGATACTTAACCCAGAAAGTTGTAACTACTGTTACTTCGCGATGTAATCACCGTGAAGTCGAACACATTTTTCACAACGGCGGCGCCATGATTCAATGGCTGCTGATAACTCTTCTTTAGAGGTATGTTTTGCCCACTGGTAAATCGCTGAAGCAACAGCAGCTTGGGAGGGAAACGAGCGGCCACGGAGAGTGTCCTTCGTGATTGGAAAAAGCCAGAAATCACTAGAAGCAAGGTCTGGTGAGTATGGAGCATGGAAAACCACCTCAAAGTTGTTATTTTGAAGAAACTGCTGAGTTAGGAGTGCCCGATGAGCAGGGGCATTGTCTTGATGAAAAAGCACCTGTCCAGTCTTATTTGGTCGTTTCTCATGCAATGCTGGAATGAATTTTGTTCTCAAAACATTTTCGTATGACTTAGCTGTAACAATTGTACTCTTTGGAACACAATGCGCAAGGATTACGTCTTCGCTGTACCAAAACATAGCCACTATAACTTTCTCAGAAGAGGATGTGACTCGAAATTTTTTCGGTGGCGGTGAATCAGTGTGTTTCCATTGTGAAGACTGGAGTTTCGTTTCGGGGTTAAAAAATTGAATCCACGACTCATCCATCGTCACAACTGATGAAAAGAAAGCACCATTCATTGCTGCATCACGTGTGGACATCCGCTGAGAAATTGTCACCCGCACAGATATGTGTTCGTCGGTCAGCATTTGTGGAACCCACCTTGCAGAATCTTTCTGTATTTTCAGCTGATCATGCAAAATGGACTCCACAAACCCTACGGAAATGCCAAGTTTAGAGGCAATATCACGCACACCTAGGCGACGGTCTTCCATAACTTGATCCACGTGGCTTCCGTCCGGCTGGTTCGTGGTCGAGGCTGCTTCAGTTCATTCTCGCATCACTCTCGACCTACCTTTAAGCTTTCGCACCTATGAACACACATTTTTAACATTCATAACTCCTTCATTGCATATCTTACTCGATTGGCGATGAATTTCTATGGGCGTTTCACCCCACAAATGCAGAAAACGAATTATTACACGTTGATCTTGTAAACTAAACTTCGCCATTTTAAGTATATGAAACATCGATCGCGACAACGCGCATGGTATTCACGCCGTTCACAGTAAAGTCCTGCCATCCATGCTAGTAAAGACGAAATATTTCCCACAAAATTTTAAAAGCATCTACTTACTCTCACTGCAAAGAAAAAGATTTGGTGACCTTATAACTTGAAAGCACCTCGTATTTGTTAAATTGCTCTAGTCTCGTTTATTAATTGTTGCACCTTGTTTGTACACATAATTGAAGATTAAAAAGGATTATTTTTATTAAAGATTTAAACATAAACAATAGTTGACATTACTATTATTTTCTGCAGTGAATCCTCATTATTTTGTTTTATTCGTTGCAGTTCATCATTTTCATCCTGAAGCTTTTTGCATTTGTTACTCATATTAGTTTTCATTTCCGAAAGAGATTTTTCCAATTCAGTAATATCCTTCTTGTAAGAACGTATCTGTATAGAGGAAACAAAAATAAAAACCACAAATAGGTTATTCCCTACCCAAACTTTTACATACAAGCTATGGGATATGAATGAATCCAAACAAATCTTACTGAATAAACAATAACATGTAAATGGCCTATATTTATTTTTTAAACTTGATATTAAGATTTCTTTATTCTGAATTAACTAAATAAAATAAATTAAATTAGGCAAATATAAATGTGATACCGTAATTTCATGTGGATACTCCGCAGGTTATCAGTATTTTTTCCATTGAAAATCGACCCAGCAGATTATCCAAGGGGTGCGGATTATCGGGGAAAATGGGAACAATAAATTACAGTTGAGGACCGCGAATCCGGAATAGGTTCGATTACAGGGAAGGGGAAGGGGAAGGGGGGGGGGGGCCCCAAACTAGCGCATTTTGATCTTGAACGTGGATTATCTCAACTTTTTGCATTATGCTTTTAAAGCGTTAACTTTTTTATATACTTATTAAAAGTTTCATGCCAACTGGAAACTGAATCTCTTTCTTTTTAATGTCTATTTATAAATTCCGTCACAATATTGCTACATAAATTCCGGGACGATGCTGTATCAGCGTCGGCTGGCAGTAGACACTTTAGGACCATCGGCAAGGTGAAAAAGCAGAACAAATGGGTCCCAAATGAACAGTTTGGTGTAACATCCGTGGTGTAGTGCATTACAGCACTTACTATTGTGAACTGCAACGTATGCACACAAAACTGTCGGCAACAACCTGCACTTGTGCATCGCAAAGGCATCCTTCCGAACGACCGTGCAGACGCTACAGGCTCTGGGCTACGAGGTGCTTCTACACCCCCGATTCTCTCTGGACCTCTCTCCTACCGACTACCATCTTTTCCAGAGCCTGGACAATTTTTCTCCAGAGGAAAACTTTCTTAACCCAAGCAGACATCAAAAACGCATTCCGGGAATTTATTGAGTCCCGTGACCATGGACTCTATCGGAGAGGGCTCGAGAAGCTGCCAAATCGTTGGCAACAATCTTTGGATTGCAATGGGGGTTATTTCGATTAGCACGTGTGAAGGTGCCCTTTCTAGAGGGCCATTAAAGATGACCTCTGCAATCCGACATTTGATATGCAACGACCTGATACACTTGCAACAATTTAGATAACTACGAATAAATTTTGAAGAAAGCCAAAGAAACGAACCCAATAATCGCAAATGTCTTAAATGCCCATTCTTACAAAGGTATCAAGAGAACTGTTCTCGATAAAATGCTGTAATTTTTTTTGGCCATTTATTAGAGAACAAGCTTTATATTTTGCTGAATTCTTGGAATAAATTACAGTAATACCAAATCTAAATTACTAGTGTCAGTTATTTCGTACCACAAATATGTTAGCTTGATCATTGTAATTTAAGTTAAGGCCATTCAAGATTTGTCGGACACCCAAAATTTTTGAGATGCATTTCATATACAGTATTGTTAATTCATTTTACCAAGAAACAACATGGACAAAAGCATTATAAATTATGATACAGTAATTTACGAGGCAAATACTTCAGAGAAAGCAACCATGCTGTTTTTTCGTGGAAATGCAAATTTCACTCTGCATTTCATAGATTTGAATAATTATTTGCTTTCAGAAAATCTATGAATAAGATGGTTCCATGACAAAACGGGGCAAGACAGAACGGGACAGACAAAACGGGAAAAGACGGTGACAAAAAGGGACAATGACAAAACGGGACGGTGACAAAAACAGACAATGACACAACGGGACATAGGCAAAACGGGACAGAATCATTATGTTTCAAGTCATCGATTCATGACAACACGATTCTCACCCTACAAAATGCTGGGTTTTATCATGGAAAAACAACAATGAAAGCGCCTCTCGCACCACTTCAAATGCTAAAATGTGTCATTCGGTGGTGCCCAACATGATTGAGCTCACAGTCCCTATGTCTTTTATATGATTATAGAATCACAGATGCCTTTGAAGCAACTGAAAACTTGCAATTTCATTAAAAAATTTTTGAATTTACATTTTATAATTGTTTTTAATAGGAAAAAATGCTTTTCTTTCATTCAATATTTATTTTAATGACACATTTCAATTTTAATATGGGCCCAGGTTTGGAGCACTTTTTTTTAAAAAAGTGATTTAAATAGTGCAGTGGTTTCCATGAAGTTAGCTGTTAAGTTCTAGATATGATAACTGAGGGAAAAAGCAAGAATGAACAAAAAAACTTCAAAAAAAAAACATTAAGCGGTTTCACGCTTTGAAACCGATTGAAAAAACTGTTTATGAATAAACTGTTTAAGTGGATAAAACCGTGAACAAACGGTTTAAGCTTTACAATTTTAAACGGTTTATTTCTTTTTGGAAATTTGACTGCAGAGGGAGCTGGTTGTTATAAACATGGCAGCATCCTCAAGTAAAGATGAAGCCAACAAACTTGTTTGTGATATTACTGCTATCAAACTTCTAACGGCCTATGATTCTGATGAGGAAGATGAGATCGGCTTAAATATGGAAATCCAACAATATAATTCATCCAAATCCCAAGCTCTGTTTTGAGCCCTGATCCGACACCGCTTCGACCAAAGCCTACAAGATTAAGAAGCTTCGGCAAAGCTTCTATATATTGTATACTTTGCTTCGACGAAGCGTTGTCAGCCATGTTTTTTTTCTCAAAAAACAAAATGTAGCAAATAAACGAAATAAACGAACGGAAAAACGACGTTGGATGTTGTTTTCGTGTATTCCATTTTTTCCCGATCGTTTAAACATAAACGCAGGATGGCCAATTTCCACCTACTGTTTCAGTTATTCAAGAACAAGACAAACTGAAATACTTGCGCAGGATGGCCAATTTACAGTAATAAATGTAATGTGATCTTGCATTCCTTGAGTGGAATTTTTCATGATTTTTTAAATGATTCTATAGTGTTAAGTAAACTGTAACTTTAGATCCTCGTGTTATTTATTGTTACAAACAAAGATTGTTTACGAAACATCGATGATTTTGTGTGACGATGAATCGATGATTTGAAACATCATGATTCTGTCCCGTTTTGTCTATGTCCCGTTGTGTCATTGTCCGTTTTCGTCACCGTCCCGTTTTGTCATTGTCCCTTTTTGTCACCGTCCCGTTCCGTCCTTTCCCGTTTTGTCTGGTCACCGAATAAGATACCTCCATGCTCTCAATACCATTCATATATCGAATTCTTGAATGTTTTGTTGACCCTACCATATAATCCTCCTGAAAGGTTACTGAATGATACTTCACAAACAAATCTGGTCTATATTAAAAAAAAGTCTTATGTAGTAAGTAAATTTGCAACATAAGAATAGTTCTCACTTGGTCTTCTAGGTGCTTTATCTTCTGTTCTCGATCAAGAGTAATTTCCTGAAGTTGAGCTGTGGCTGCATCCAACTGACTTTCAAGTACACTAATCTATATTAAAAAAAAAAAATATCTTCAAAATTTGAGATTAAAATATGCACTATGTTAAAGCTACAAGTAACCCATTCACTGTTACTTTTAACTGGTATAAGTTGGCAAACATGATCTTTAGGAGTCGAGCACAATGGTTGGGAGCTTCGATGTGTTATACCCTTGTACTGTGACCAGTAAAATAAGGGAAGGCCTTAGGAAAAGAAGGAGGTGCCCCCCTAGCTATGTACAGGGTGTTGTAGGTAACTACAGGGCTGTATTACGGGAAGCCTACCCGCTCGACATTAAATGATAAGTGGGTAATTTTATCAAAGACATGACAGTTTTGACGTTCACCCCCCACCTCCCCGAGTGTGGAAACTGCTGGCTGCTGCAGGCCACTTCATCTCCCTCCATTCTGCCAATCGACCGAACCAGCTCCTGCAATCGAGCAGGTAAGCTCCCAGTTATACTACCCTGTAGTTATCTGCAACACCCTGTACTAAATTATTTCTTTATTAAGTGCTCCAAACTAGCCTGCCATACTGCTGGACCTCTAACGGTCATGTTTGTCCAAATATAATCAAATTCCAGGTTGTTTTCTTAGGTATAAACATTTAAGGTTTTTTTTTAATCCAGGTTAATGAAATATACAGGGTGATTACAAAATAACATGCCAACTTTGAGAGGCCATATTTACAAAATAAAAATATTTACATCCTTGACTGATTAATAAATTCAAAGTTTCACCTTGAATAACGTAAGTTCATAAATGTTCAGTATGACCGCCATGAGAAGCCCGAATATATCTACTGGTAATCAAACTCATCCCACGCTCTTTGCAGCACGTCCTGATTGATATCATCAAAACTGGTTGCATTCATGTATTGCATTTATTATTGTGTCGGCTCTAATTAATGGCAAAGTAATTTGCCTTACTTTTTAAACTTTATTATTACATAGTTCACCCAGAATAACAGTCACTAAACCATTGTGCTAACAGACATCTCAGCTTGGCGGCCATCTTGAAAAGTGAAGAGAGCCATGTGGAATATAAAGTGAATAAATATGATGTATAACCAAAAATGGTATAGAAGTTCGTCAGCCCCAAGTTCTTTTGACCCCCCCCCCAACGTCGTCTTCTCGAGGTTTTATTATCGGCCTATTATACACATCGTCCATAATACGCAGTAATGATTTTTTTTAACTTATTTAATGCATAATATGCACATTATACCCCAAAATTATTGCATATTTTTATCTTAAGTGTGTAACTGTCTTAGTGTGAGTTTTTTTAAGTAGAAATATCTTAAGTCGAGGACAACCTGTATAATTTAAAAAAAATATACAGGGGCGAGATCTGAAGAGTCACTCAAGGAAAGAAAATGCCCAATGGTGTGCCTCACTGCAATTCAAACGTGTTAGAAACCTACACCCAATCTTTCAGGGGGAAGGGTGTGATTAAAAATGTCTAGACTAATGTTGAGTTGCTCTACGGGTAGCAATTGGAAATTTTTCTCTATCTTTAATAGTTTTCGAATTAGCAAATGGATAACCTTAAATCTGGGGGTCAAAGTCAAATTTGAGTGCGGCAATGAATTCCCCCCCCCCTATTACCTATAAACCGCAACCATCAGATCTCGCGAACCTGGCACCCTTGGGATATCTGCCACGTTACCAGACTTTTTGGACAGCCTGTATACATCTTCAATAAATCCTGTAATCTTTAACACAAGAATACAACAGCTGAATCCATTTAAATCCTTTATGAACTTAGTGATAACAAATATTTAAGCAGTTCTGATTAAAAGTAGATTTGAAGTGGAAATATCGATAAGTATCTAAATGAAAATCCTTCTTGGAGTCAAAGCTAAACAAGAGATGCTCTAATATTCATCAGAATAAGACACTGTTGAACATTCTTTCAACATTACAGGAATATTCCAATAGCCCCATAAAGGAAATGCCGTATTAGAAGAACTTTTAAACCAGGATGATACTTCATCTTGCCCATGAAAAAGAATTACTGTACTGCTCTTTGTTGCTATGATAATTTGTTGAAGTCAATCGAAAATTTAGAAAATGGATAATGGCAGAACGATGGGTAAGAACTAAGCCCATTCCTGACCAATGTCTATTTCAACTACAGTAGAACCTCCGTATAGCAAAATGCAAGGGACCAGCAAAATCATTTCGCTATATAGGGATAATTACGCTATAAAGATTTCACTTTGTGGAGGTTGAAAATGCATTAAATCAACAGGAATTTTGCCGGGACCACAGAAAAATTACCTTAGAGAGATAATTTCGCTATATCGGCGTTCATTTACAGAGGTTCCACTGTACTTAGAAAATAGAGCTGCTTCCACCCTCAAATATATTCCAAAATTCTGACTTAGGTTTGTCTTTGCAATTTTTACGTCTAATTATCAACAAGCAAGTATATTCAAAATATTAACTCCTTTATCTCCCTTCATTACTTTCACTTTCGAGAAAGAATCAGATTATGCCTGATCATTTCTTGATTTATTAATCAGGAAAGAAGAAGGAGGGAGACTGAAATCTGATAAGGAGATTCCACGTACTCTGACTCACCGATTTTGATAAAAACTATTATACGAGTAGCTTTCACCAAATTAAAGACCCATGCAAAGCCATTTGACGCACTTCTCAAAATTTTCTGAGAAAAAATTTAATAGAGTTTGTTATAATTGCCTACACTTTTTAAATGCTCGAATTATAACATAGATTTTTATCGTGTGGTCTAGTGTTAAAACGCCCGAGTCCTATTTTGCAGGTACGGGTTCAAATCCCGTCTTCGATAATTTTTTTTTCTCTTTGTAAATTTCTTTTAACTTGTATGGGGAATGTATAATTCATTTACTAAATATATTCTCGATTTTCCAATTTACTACCATCATTTTTTTTTATAAAATGCATATAAGAATTATTATAATTAAACATAATCTAATATTTCCGATTTGCTAAGGTTATTTTGCATAAATTGAAAGGTTGTTACAAGTTCAAGTTGTTTATTGGCCCTAAAATCTGGTCCCAACTTCCATCAGAAATTTGATCTTCAAACACATTGCATCAATTTAAAGTAAGGTTATCTACCTGGTTACTTTCGTTGCACCCTGGTGTTGTTTTTTTTTAAACTAATTTCTTCTTCTTCTTTTGTTTATTTATACTTTTTTTTGTTTGTGTTCCTGGAGGGGAGGCTAACAGACAGGTCCGCCTTTATGCTTCCCCTCCTTTTGATTGTGTTTTTGTTTGTTTTTTATTGATTAATGATGATCTCCTCGTCCTGGTTTTGTCTAGTGACCAGGTTCGAGGAATCTGAAATTAAAAATTAAAAAAAAAAAAAAAAAAAAAGTTATTTTTATTTCCTCTTTTAAAAAAAAAACAGGAAAGAAGTTGCAATTCAAGTATAGGTAAAGACAGAGAGGTTAATACATGTATAATAGTTAACTTCTGCTCCTAGAAATAAAAAATTGTAATTTGGTAGCTAATATGCTATTTAAAAATGTTAATGAAGGGTGATTGATAAACTATAGATACCAAAATGATGCATTAAATTTAGTAAGTACATGGTGCAATAATTATTTAATCTCTGCAAAAAATAAATAATTAAACATGAATAAATAAACTTTTTCTTTTAAATGCTCATTTATCACTGCGGATTATTAATTATAATAATTCATATATGCATTTTATATAATAAAAATGATTGTAGTAAATTGCAAAATCGGAAATACAGGGTATACCAGGTTCGCTGTTCATTAAGTACCTAGTGTGATCCTTTGCATGATTACAAACTTAAAGTTTCTTATGCAAAATGTTCAAAACTCAAATGTTAAGGGTCTAAACATCACGCGAAGTTTGTTGAAAACCTGTCGAAAACGTCATTTAATCTCAACAATTGCCGCCAATTTAATTGTAATCGCCCCTTTGAATTTAATGAACTGCTGGTACAGAAAGTTCATAAATGACGTAACGACGCAATTTAAATTTTGAGTTTTCGACATTTTCAATAAGGATCATGAAAATGTTTGTAATCATGCAAAGGATCATGCTAGGTACTTTATGACCACTGAACCTGATACACCCTGTATTTTTAGTAAATGAATTACACATTCCCATACATGTTAAAAATAATTTACGAAGAGAAAAAAAATATCAAGCGTTTGGACCCGTATCTACAAAATAGAACTCAAGCGTTTTACCACTAGTTCACCGGAACACAATAAAAATCTATGCTACAATTCGAGTATTATAAAGTGTAGGCAATTATAATAAACTTTATGAATTTTTTTCTCGGAAAATATTGAGAAGTGCATCGAATGGCTTTGCACGGGTCTTTAATTTGGTGAAAGCTACTAATTGAATATTTTTTTATCAAAATCAGTGAGTCAGAGAATGTGGAGTCTCCTTGTGTGATATGAGGAAATATCAAAAAATAATGCCATTTATTTTTTTCATGGAAATTACAAAACCTACAGGTAAACAACTAAGTACAGCTGAAACTACAAGTCTTTATCTACTTTTCCTCATAGAAACCTTGATGCTTTAGGTAGTTATTCCAACGCTGTACCAGTTTCAGAATACCCCGCTCACAGAACTCCATCGGCTGTGAATACAGTCAATAGCACAGCAGATTTTTGGGCCGTTCTTTGTATTTTTTCTTTTTTTTTTGTATAGCCAATTAAAACTGGCAATTTCTCTGCTATTACTTTCTATGGAAGCTCATAAATTCTTTCAGATATTGGCTCATGCCTATAATGATAACTGCTTATCCGTTGAAATGAAGAATAACATACTCGAATGGACAAGTGGTGTGTCGTCTCCTTCCCTTGACCTCACAAATTTGTTGTTCTTCATTTCAATATTATTTTATTAGCCACAGTGATAGGATTAATAAAATTTAATTAAACAAAATAAATAAATAAAATAAACCTTTCTATTCAATTCATCTTCTTTGGATTTTGACCGCTTTTCCAATCTGACCTGTTCTTCACTGTCCTCAGCCATTTTCTCATTTAGATGAGATATCTGTTTTTCAAGACTCATGATCTTTTCACTCCACGTACTCTTTATATCATTGACATGTTGACGTGCTTCTTCTAATTTTTTCTCAAGGTTTTCACGCTGAAATATCATAAGCAATTGCAGAATGTGTTTAGTAAAAAAAGTGAAAAAGAATACATGATAACATTTTAGAACATTGAAATTATCAAACGTACCCTTTACCTCAGTGATCACCGACTGAAGCTGGCTATCTTCACTTAAGCTGCAATTGGCCAAACGTTGTTCCAATAGTTCAACTTTCTCCGTCAGGTAAGAAACTAGGGATTCCTTCTCTTCGATAACTGTAATAGACTGCTTGCAGTAAATTTCATGAGTGTGTCGCAATGCATAATTTTCATCTTGTAAATTGTTTATTGTTTGCTCCGATTGATTGCATTTTGATGTTATCTACAAAATAATAAATAAATAAAATTCTTCTTAAATTTAAAAATACATTAAGAAATGACGTAAGGCTAAACTAGGTCACATAAACCATTTGAAAAAATTATAATATTGACATTAGGCATGGATACAAAGAGCTAACCTGGCATTTAAAACATTTTAGAAAAACTATATAGATATTAAAATGAATTGACAATTTCTAAATAATTAAAAAAAAAATCCACTAATGGTAAAAAAATTTAAAAGAATAAAATTGAGACTTTTAATAAAACCATCATTTGGATATTGATAACATTGGTATAACGGCAATTTGATCTTCATAACAATAGCCATAACTCGTTACAAGTTGTTTGAGTTATTACATGCCATAACGGTATCATTAGAAAACATACCACTGACCCAGTTTCAACCATCATTAATAATTACTTGTTACATTCATTTATGACACGTCATTACGACATGTTTGATATATTACATGGCATATCTTAGCAATGAAAATTTCCAGTGATAACGTAATGGTACAATTAAAATAGGTTCCACTGAATTAATTTGAATTCGACCCTCTTCGAACTTATTATTTACTCTAATATGTTTCATTCATGACACACCTTTAAAAGATGTTTGATGTACAGTAAAATCCCGTTTCAACGTACCTTACTTTACCGTACATTTCAAAATAACGTGCACATTAAAATCACGGGTCGAAATCTAGGTGTTTTATGTTAAAAAGTTTCAGTTTCACCTACTTCAAAGTAAGGAACTAATTTTACGTTCCTTGGTTAAATTATCCCTTCATTACAACGTTCATCGTTCGAATCTCTTGTTCTGATTGGTCAATACCTTAAGCAGCCCATGCGTAAGTAGCAAATGGCAATGCATCAAAGTGAAACGATATGTCATCACTAAAGCCAGTGGGTTAATTAAGCCAAGTTCACATTTCATTGGTTTATTAGTGTAGCATATATAAAACTGGAAATTGTTGCATGCCACTCAATCGAGGCCCATGCTGTACGGCAACAAGACAGGAAGGCTTCACTTGACGGACGATTTCCCTTCATCAATAAGATCATACAACCATGTGTTTGTTATTTTAATTTTAGTTTTAAATACATGTAGATGCATATTTCTCACTGTGTACGTATATTAACTGTTAACATGTTTCACACATTGTAAACACAGCGTTATTCAAGTCAGAGCAAGAAACACCGTGTTATTGTTTCAACAATTCACAGAAAGATTACAGGTTGTAATGGCAGAAAAAAAAAGAAAAGGAAACAGTTTTCACTAAAGGAAAAGCTGGATATTTTAAAAAAGGTGGATAAAGGCACAAAACAGATAGATGTTGCACAACATTTTGGAATTCCGAAGACTACACTGTCCACCATAATCAAGGACCGTAATGCAAGCCTCCCTCCCTTCCCAGTTTCAAAATAACGTACTAAATTCCATTCCTTTGGAGTATGTTGTAACAGAATTTTACTATATTACATGCCATATTTTAGCAGAGAAAAATTGTAAGGGGGTATCTTAACCGTCTTACGCTACACCATTTTTTGAAGGAAAAAGTGATTTCTGTGACAACTCGGAGAAATTTTTTTTGTAAATTAATAAATGGTCCTTTTGGACCGATAATTTTGGTAATAAATCGAGATGTTTGTTGGTTTACAGCATTTATTTCCTTTTCAAATTTCAATTTTTTTGAAAAATTAATAGAAATCATAGAAAAATAATATCACAGAAATGAAATAGGCAGTTTCAAATTTTTTTTAGAATTTATATATGTAAGTTCATGAAAAATGAAATAATCATATTTTAGGTGGTTTTATTCATGACAGAAGGGTGAAGAAATTTTTATGAATTTTCTATGAATTTTCATTTGAATTTATGTCAAATTGTAATTTGAGCTCGCTAACGTAAACATGTCATTTGATGCTATCGCGTACGCTACCCACGTGACTAGCTTCCCCTATTACGAGCAACGGCGCGAAGTTCAATTTTCCTTTGTTCTCTCTAATGAGGTTGATGACGTAATGCAATGGCGCAGCCAAAAGTGACGTAGCGACGAAGGGGGGGGGGGGGGGGCCCACGACTGCAAGGGCTCTGTTTTTTATTGAAATACCATAATATTTTCTAATTCCATTTAAAAATAATTAAGACATCGAAAGCAGGAGTATCTTCTGCTGTAGTTTGAATTGGCTTTTCCTGTTCTGGACTGCGATATTGTGTAATGAAGGTGTCAATGCACGCAAAATATGAAAATTTTCTTCTTTTATGCTCCAGTGCTCTGAGTAAGTCTAAATGTCATTTATTTATTACACTCTGAAAAATATTTCTGCTTATTGCTAGAAAATGAATGTAGAGGTTGAAATATACAAGCAGTTTGAGATATGTAGCTGCATAAGATAATTATTTATAAGATCAGATATACATCGCTATTTTCTCGAGTTGCAACACTCTTCATTATGACAGCAGCATGTTATAAATATTATTTTATTAAACTTCTAATGTTTGCATGTGCCTAATATTAAACAGATAATTTAAAGGAAGGTTTCTATAGTATATAAAAAAATTGGCGATAGTGTCAAAAGTTTTAACGTTATTGAGTTTTAAATTTCGAGCTGTGTGCATCCCATGCTTGTCCTGGTTCAAGAACATTAATGGTGACCTTAGAACACGTGCCAATGAACCAACTTCAACAATCTTTGAAGTTTATTAATGATAGATGAAAACTGCATTTAATAGCATTTCCTTTGTTCGTGATTCATCATAAGTTATATGATGTATTTATTACTTGGCATATCTTAACAATGAAAATTTCTAAGGTGTGTCATAAAAGTACCATTAGAAAATGTGCCATTGTACCAATTTTGACCATCTTTGAACTCATCCATACAATGATCCACATTCATCGATTGACGAAAAAAGATTTTGAAAATCTTGTGCGCGCTTCAAGAAAAAAAATGAGTTTACAGACTGATAAAAGCATAAAGCATCTTTCAGTACTTAATAAACCCAACATGACCAGAATGTTTAAAACTCTGAAATATTACCTGTTGTAATTCCTTTCTTAGTTGCTGGACTTCTTTGTCTAATAAAGATCTACTTTCACCCAGTTCTTTAATCGTTTCTTTATTGCTGTTTTCTTGTTCTTTAAATGAACTCCTTCAATAATAAAAATAACAAATGCAACAACAATATTTAAGTATGTTATGACTAAAACATAATAAAATTTAAAAACAATTTCCTTAAGGACAACTCTACAGTCATATGCAACTTCATCATGATTTGATTGACTTTCAGATTCTGCTCTGGCTTCCACGATCACCCGATTTAACACCCTGCAATTTCATTTTGTGGGGATACATCAAGGATGATAATTCTCCACTGCCACAATAATTGTGGGATTATGTTTGGACGCATTGGGGAATAAATGGACTACAACCAGTGGCAAAAAGAGGGTAAATGGCACGTAGGGTATGGTGTTCATTTTTCACCCCGTCTTCTCATAATTTGTCTTCTCCCCATCCTCTCACTAAACTACAACTTTAACTCAGAATATTAGAACATGCTAAATTTATAAGTATATTGAAGAGTATAAGCCCCGCTTCCCCCTAAAACAGGGAGTGGAATGAATTTTGATTTCATTAAAAATGTTATGGCTGGAGAAAAATTCTGAAATCACATAATTATACTGTAATAAGAATTTTCATTGGTTCAAAAAATTAGGATACTGTATATCCTTGATTAGTTCACAGTGTTAGAAAATGCAAATGAACACATGAATGAATTTTTAGATAATGGTATAAATATGAACCGGATAGAATGTGTGAGTTACTAGAGCTAACATTATGGGACGAAAAGCTGTATTTCTGTCACTACTAAAGAAGTAATCATTCCCTGTCAAAAACGGGACAAAAGCCAGAAAAAAACTGCTGAACAAACCAGATGCTCCCAAGCAACTGCTTCAAGGTACTGAAACAGCATCGTGACAACGAGCAATTTGCAAATAACCTAAGGAAATGCTCAAGATGACCGGCAGCTTATGAAGATCATGAGACGAAACAGTTTCAGAAGTGTCCGATATGTTCAGCAAACGTGGACACGAGCTTAAGTGCATTCATTAAGCTCAACAATTTGGAGAAGTCTTTGTCACCTAGGGTTCCGATCACGAGCAGAGAAGTCTAAACCACTACTGACGTATAAGCAACGTCAATTTCGAATAAGATGGTGCAAGAAATGCCTGATGTAGGGTGTTAATGACTGGAATGTGTCCTCATTAGTGATGAATCCATTTTTTATGTACAGCATGGAGCTCAAGGATCATGAGCATGGCGATTTGAACATGAAACCTTTGAAGAGCTGCCTCAAGCTTTGTTACTTTTCTATTTCAGTCATGGTCTGGGGCTACCTGACTGCAGCGCATGTGAATTCGGAAGTTTACCTAGAAGTTACAAGAACACTTTATGCAGCCTTCAGCCAAAGATTTGTACACTGATAATTTTATTTTCCGACAGGAGCACACATTGAAGAGCACTATGCAATATCTCAGTGAAAAGCAAATTCATGTCCTTCCCTGACAGATCAATTAATTCCATAGATACAAGTCCAATTGAAAATTTGTGAAAAATTATGAAGAAACAATTACGAATCGGAGCTCCTAGTACCAAGACAGAACATATTGCATCTAAAAAAAAAGTTCGGGCATCTATCACAGCAGAGCAATGATTCTACACTTGTCAGCTGTATGCCGTTCAAGTTAAAAGCTGTCATCAGAGCAAAACGAGAAAGCTACACCATATTAAGGACAGTGATAACCAGGAAATTTCTGTATCTTTTAAGTATTGTTGATATGAGCACGTGGACGTCACACTCACTTTGTCGACACATGATTGCTCATTATGCATTAATAATTGTATTTCTGCTTCACAGCTAAAGCTCCTTCTTGGAGTTTACAAGATTTTATTATCTTTTTGTAGTTTATCAATTATAGACTACAAAATTAATCTATAATCACCTTTCATCCTCCAAACTATTTAGTTGTTTCTGAAGTTGCTCAATTCTCTTTTCATGTTTTCCAACAGTCTCTCTGGCTTCTTGAAGCTCTGCCGATACCCCCTCAAAACCTTTATTGCTTTGCTGTAGATCTTGTTGACAATTCAACAGCTAAAAACAAATAAGTACAATGATCAAAGAAAACAAAAATGCAAACAAAGAAGGTAATAATCCTGTAATATTCTTTACCATGTGTTTAATTTTAGCCATTTCTTGTGTCTGAAGGCCTTCTAGCTCATCAAATGCATCTTGCTTTTCTACAATTTTATTTTTAAACACTTCAGCAGTATGTAATTTTTCAACAAGAGTCTGGTTTTCTAATTCTAGTTTGTGATACTTCTCCGTCCATTCCTGAAAGAAAGAATTTCTGGAATTTAAGTTTTGCTTTGGCAGATACTGCAGAACAAATATAGGGGGTCCATAAAAGGTCTGATACCTTTTTATCTGTGCATTACTTAAAAACTAGTAAAGATAAACAGAAACGGATTTCAATACATGAAAGTGTAACTGAAAAAGTTTTATTAAAGGTAAACTCCACACCCAAAACAACTTTGTTTAAAATGAAAGATGAAAGTCTCAATAACAACGTAGCATGTATAAAAATTTTCAATTCGTACTCAAAATTGATAAAATATATAAAAAAAACTTTCATTTTTTCCCTCCCCTTGCGATTCACAAGTTGCTGAGAAATGCGAAGGAGTTTCGAATTCATGACGTCACACATTGGACGCTATCGGTTAGTTGTCACTTGGCAATGGACTATGAATATGAAACAAGACCGGTAGTGACGACTGCGATTTTGATAACAGTCACAGTGATATACAGCCCTAAGCATTAAACCGTGAAACAGGATCTTCTGCTTGCCACGTCAGCGTGTGCCTTACACAGCAGATAGGCTTACCTCCTCATTCCTTCGGCATTTAACGAGTGCTGTTGCGGTCGTTGTTCTTGAAGAACGCCATGCCCGTTTAGAGTTGGAGGAGCATCTAGTTCCACCTTATACGTGATCTAGTTTCAGCGAACTTCTTGTTTGAATTGATACTGAATTTAAAACGGCGGATGCGTAGACAAAGCAAGACGCTTCAAAATGATCACACAATGCTTTTTGGAGTTGGATACCAGTTCCCTCGCTGTCAAACACTAATCCACTGTTTTTTAATCGATTCTGATTCTGGAAATCTATATGAAATGTGAAATTTCTATCCAAGTGTCTATTTACACATTCAAACAGAGAACATTTCGAAGGCATTCGGACATAAAACAGGTTAGCAAAATCTTACGATATGTAGAATCGTTCTAAGCGATTAGAATCTCGGCGATGAAATTCCCCGAGGTTCTCGTGGCAGGAAATGACAGCTTGTTCCGCCGTGTTCTGTGGAGAAGGAATGGAAGATCCCACGCAAATTTTCAATTTTCCGAGGCATTTTTCTTAATAAAATATTAGGAAAAATCAAAAAATTTTGAATGATAAATAAAATTAATCAACCTGGATTAATGTTATGATGCAAAAAAATAAAGTCGATTTTTTCAGTGGAGTTTACCTTTAAACCAAGTTAGTAGACCCCAACGTGTGCTCCTTAGTCACACAGAGGACATGTTGCAAAATTAAAATTAATAAAAATTTCCATGTCATTGGATAGGAAGAGATGGGCCTATCTCTTGGCCCCCTCGATCACCTGACATTACGCCACTGGACTTTTTCTTGTGGGGGTTCGTGAAGGACCAGGTGTTCAAGACAAAAGTTAAGGACATTACAGATTTGAAAGGCCGAATCATAGTTGCTATTAACAAGGTGGTTGTAGATGTGCTCAAAAGAACACGGCAAGAAATTGCTTATCGGCTGGATATCCTCCGTGTGACCCAAGGAGCACACGTTGGAGTCTACTAAGTTGTTTTAATAAAACTTCTTCAGTTACAGTTTCATATATTGAAATCCGTTTCTGTTTATCTTCTGGTAATACACAGATAAAATGTGTCAGACCTTTTATGGACACCCTGTAAAACACAATGACTATTTGCTGCAGCATTATGCATATTACTATGTATGAGAGGGTTGTTCATAATGTATAAACATTGCCAAGAAACAACACAACACAACTGAGATTTGATATATGAATCAAGTCTTTTTCCACATACCGTAGTCCTCACACGCTTGTCCCATTGATGTACGAAGTGAAGATACCATTTTGGGATTCTTTAACCTTCTTATATCTGACCATTTTTTGAAAGAAAAAAGCGATTTCTGATATAACATAAGTATTTTTTTTTTTTTTTTTTTTTTTTTTTTTTTTGTGAATTCATAAATGATTCTTTTGGTCTGGAAATTTTTGCAATAAGTCCGAGATAGTTATTTGTTTGCATCATTTATTTCCTTTCCAGATAATATACTTCAATACTTTTTGAAAAATTTATAAATGCCTTAAATAGTTTCACAGAAATCAAATACAGTTTCCTTTTATTTTTTAAACTGAATTTTCAAAAGAAAGTAACGAAAAATGAAAATACACAAATTTTAGGCACTTTCATTCGTGATAGAATGGCGAAGAAATTTTTTTAAAAAATGTTTGTAAATTACAATCGAGCCTTGTTATTACGACACCGCTTAATAGATAATCCTACTTTACATGTATTTTTCCCTTGGTCCCATCCCCTTGGAAGCTATTTCTATGTATTCTCAGTCCAGCGAGAGTTTGCTCCAGATGTAAACAAAAGCACGTGGTGAAGTGAGATTTCATTGGCTGACTGAGCCTTGCAACTGCAACTTCCAGAGCAAACACGAAAATGTAGTTCGCAAAACAAAACAGGAAAACTGACTTAGAACTTTAACAGTCAATGATCAGAGTTTTGAGTTGCTCATATGAATACTAAGCAAAATTAAAGGGTAAACCAGTTTGTTAAGTTAACATTACTGACGTTACTAAAACCAAAGAAATTTTTTTATTTCTTCAGAACAAAGTTTATATTTCCATTAGAAATTAGGTTGGTTTGGTTGATTTAATAAAAATGTTGGCGTCGACTACTAAGGTCATTTTGCGCCTTTTACACAAGTTATATTTGTACACAGCCCAGGACAAAGACAAATATCCATGCCCACGGTGCTTATACAACCAGGAGGACTCGAGCACCAAAAAGCCTACTCCCTAGCCCTCTCGGCCACCTGGCCGGCCCATTTGAGATTAAATTATATCAAATTCTTATTACAAAATTAGAACAAATAAAAAGATTGCACTTTTCTAACATAAAGCTTTTGAAAATAATAAATGAGCCATTTTACCTGGACAACTTCATCCAGATGCGATTTATTAGCAGCCTCAAGAACTTGTAAATCTGCCTCTAGTTTTTCATTCTGGTTTTTGTAATCTTGGATGACTCGATTGCATTCTTTAAGTTTGCCTTCTAGCCTCTTCATCTGATCTTGTACATGCTGCAATGCTGGTAAATCGTCCTGTGAACGAGTTTTTGTCTGTTAGAGGAAGAAAAACACCAATCATTAAATATACGCTTATTAATCTCTATATTAAGATTAATAAAGCATTAAAAGATATAGAAATTAATCTTCGATGTAACAATAATTCAGGACAAATATCATCTACAGTCCCCTCAGCCTAATTTAGTCTCCAACCTTAGTCTGGCTTCATTATCGGTTAATCATTTCAAAACGTTTACGACTAGAACGGCTATAGCATGATTATTTAAATTCCCGTAAATGCGAGCTTTCCTACAATAAACACTGGATCATGGATTGTACAAGTGATTCAAATTCTACCTAGGGACAGAGCTCTTAGCTTGGGAGAACTTAAAAAGTCAGTTTGTTTTGTTTGTGCAGCAGTGGATGTAGTCTATTCCAAATGAGTTTTCACTTAGGTGAATGATGTTCGGCTTCCTTGCAATACTTTAAACCAGTGAGATTAATCATTTCAGGCAAGAAGCAGACTTTGAATCATGTCGGACGATGCCATTTATTGTTTCTTAGCAACAATAATAGGTAGGTATAATAAGTGATGTTCAAAGGTTTTGACTAAAATCTGATTTTGAGCATTTATTAGTAAAGTTTTTCTTTATTATCAATAAATCAATGTGTATTTTTTATTATTTTAGAAGAAATGCAGTATAATAAAGTGATAACTACACAAAGATGTAAGCGATAAGTTGGCAAAGCACACTCAACAATATAACGGCAAATACAAGAATTAAATCATTACATATTTTTCATGAAATAATCAGTACTAGAAAATAAACTAAGTTTGCTTCAGATTTAACAAAATAATAGTCTTCTAAATATATAAACTATAAATCTATTATGGTATTTCATAGCTATCAATCTTTTGAAATGAAATATCTTCTTCAAAGGTTCCTGGTTCAAATTCAGGCTGTGGAATTTTCTTTCCTATTTTCATCAATAATTTAAACATCTGAGGTTTGGTGTAGGATGACCCCTCATCAAAAATTCTTGAGATATTCTTAAATATTTATTGCTTTGTTTTTAATAAGTGCGTTAAATATTTTATCTGCAAAGACTATCTTACTGAAATAGACAGCAGCGATTAACCTTTTCAGTTAAAAGTACTGTAATACGCCCACACCAGTCATAAACCTGAGCTCTATTTCCACTCTGAACGCCAAATCCATTTTAAACTTCTACGAATGTTCGTTCAAACTACTAGACTTCGTAACTGATCAATTTCGGTTAGCTCAACTCCTGCCAAGCAAGTAAAATAGCCTTTTGGAATAGACTGTACAGGGAGTTTCAAAAATATACAGGACAGTACTGCTGGGTAGCCTATCCTCTCGCTTTAGGGGCCACTTTATAAAATGATAATTGGAAAGTTTTATTTTGTTAACCCATTTACGCCGAAATTGGTAAAAATGGAAATTGAGACTTCATACCTTAAATTTACATTCTGTAGCATGTAAAGATTAAAAAAATAATTTCTAAAGACATAAAAAAAAATTACATCTATGGTCGACGCATATAATTTTAAATAAAATCTAAGAATCGCTGGTAACGGGCCAGGAACTGACATCACTACTTAGTTTTCTTGTTAACCCCTTGCCTACTAACCACGAGTCTGACTCTTTGTCTGGTTCAAGTCCCTTATCGCTAGACTACGAGTCTGACTCGTTCTGAAGTTTCAGTTTCCACTGCCGTTTTATTTTTATATTTTAACAAGAGATGGCGATTGTTTACCATTCTGTATATCTTTCTCTTTCATATACACTTTATAGTTTTTAAAAATTTTCAATAGGTGGCACAAAAATCGAAAAGAATTTAATGCTTGTCATTCGAACTTCGCCATGTGCAGTCGGTAGCAAGTGTCTTCGTCTGAGATGGAAACATATTTATGCGAAAGTAATGATTCAGAAACGGATTAGGATCAAATCCCCGACCTTTAGATGTGTTTTCTGTAATTTTACCAGATACATTTTGGGAAATGATTTCTTCCGAAACTAATAAATACGCCAAACAATGTTTCGATAGCCAACCGTATAAACAGAAAACATATGACGATTATATAAACGTTATCATACTTATTCTGACTACTAAAAATGTAAACTATAATGTCTAATTAATATCCTGTAAAAATTTCATACAAATATCTTAATAAATAGTGTTTTTTTTCATGTTGTTTATTGCACTGTCTATCGAAGAATTTTTCCTCCATTTAAATAGAAACTTCAGACCCTGCTAGCTAAAGGTCAAATCAGAGTGCAAGGGGTTAAGTGAATTAAAATTAAAAATTAAAATTAACTTTTATCATGGAGCATGTTTAATTTTTAAGTATCATGAAATAATTTCATTGAAATTTTTACTGTGAACTTTTCGGGCCTTAATTTCAAAATTCAAATTCGTCTAGACCTTCAAAATTCAAAATTTTTCATCGTTATCATCTCATATTGTCACCTTTTAAACAAGTGCCGAGTCAACAATGAAGTCTGTTTCTACGAGGTGTGAAAATTATTGCCAGGACAGTGGACTTAAGATTACATGGACTGTTAGAAGCTTTTTTATTTAGTAATCTTTGAAATTTTATTAGTTTTAAGTCCCTTTTTAATTATTTTTTTATGTCTTTATATGCTACAGAATATAAATTTAAGATATGAAGTCTCAATTTCCATTTTTACCAATTTCGGCATAAATGAGTTAACAAAATAAAATTTCCCAATTATCATTTTATGAAGCAGCCCCTGAAGTGAGAAGATAGGCTACCCAGCAGTACTGTCCTGTATATTTCTGCAACACCAAGTACATGAACATTTCTGTCTGTGTGCTCTGTAATTTCAACGTCCTGAGTGGGGTTATTCACTGCTTGGTAATCTGTTGTTGCAATTCATATTCTGCTCTCCACTGCTTGGTAATCTGTTGTAACAATTCGAACTCTGCCTTGATGTCTTAAGCAAAACTTAGACATTCATCGCTTGGTGTGGTCTAGCAGCTGCCATTTCTTCTGTTGACATGTTTAGATCGTCGACAGCTGCCTGGGAATTTCGATGCCACTGGGTCACTCTGCCAAACGAAGGGAATGTTTCCTCTGTCACATTTCCAGTTTCCCAATAGTCTGCTATCTCTCCATTATCTCCAGTTATTGCTCATTTTTAAAGATTTTCAAAAATATGTTAAGTTCTAAGGACTATCAATTCTAAGAAAAGCCTGAACGACAGGAATTCTATGCATTGTTACAAATTCCGACTGCTTCTTACTGATTCTCACAAGAGGAAGACACTGCCAGCAATATACTCGCAAGCATTACGTGAAATCAAAGGGGAGATAATATTCTGAAGATATACTTCAAAGAAATTGTGAATACAATCAGAAAAAAGAAGGTCCCTGGTTTGTGTCCAGGTCATGGAATTTTTCCTTCCCTTTTCTGATTGTATTCATTATGTGAAAGTTGACATGATCAAGAAATTAGAAAGCCCGAAGAACATGTCATTTTATTTAAGTTGTGTGTCCTCAAAATATTTTTGATAATGAAATTTACATTACCATAAAACAATCTTCATATTATTGAGAGAAAAAAAAAAAAGTGATCACTCTTGAAATAAATCTACATGTCTTAATAAACATTATTTGAGGGTTGAGGCATAAGTCCTGGCAACTATTTTTTTTTCTCAGACCTAAGGGATAGTATCACAAAATGTCATGTCTCAAGGAAGCTGTGCATTCTTAGTATGTTTCCACTACACCAGATGGCTCCATGTTGCCAGATAAGGGATGTTCAAAATGAAAAGCCACAAAACGTAAAAACAAACCATTTGGAATTTGACTATGCCGCTTTAGGATAACATAGCGCGACATCTAGGGAAGAGAATGTAGTATCTGGCGTGGTTGTGCGCATGCACAAGTCACTCTCACAAGACGCAGGAGAAAATCAAGCAGTTGTAATTCTGTTCAATTGAGTTCCTCGAGCACGGAAAAACCATTAACAGCGACAAGTACTGCGAGACAGTCCCCAGCCTATGCAAGTCCATCAAGAGCAAACGGCCTGGGCTGCTCACGGAGGGAGTAATTGTGCTCCACGATAACGCTCGTCCACACGTCTCCAAGGCCACAAAAAGTGTCCTGGACAAGTTCAAGTGAAAGCAGCTTGAGCATCCGCCCTACAGCCTGGACATGTCGCCTTGCGACTTCCATCTGTTTGGTCTGCTAAAAAACATCTCAAAGGGAAGTGCTTCAAATCAGACGACGAACTGAAGGACACAGTGGAGGATTAGCCGCTGTCACAGCCACAGCAATTCTGGGGACAGGGAATCCTTCAGCTTGCGAAACAGTGGGATAGTTGTGTCCAGGTCTATGGTGATTACTTTGAATAAAGAATTCGATTATACCCACAGTGTTGTTTCATACCTTTTCATTTGAACACCACTAGTAATTCAGTTCTTAGTCAATTACCGTACAGGTTGGATGTAACCAGAGTTGAACAACACTCTTATATCAAAATAGCCCTCTCCGTGGAAGAAATGCCAAAGAATGCCACGGAGAGTTGGTAGAAGCTGTCGGGAATAATGCCCTTCCATACCATTGAGGCACTTTGGAACATGTTTTGTGTGCTGTTAATGTGATTCAACTACCTTAATATAAATGAGCAGCAAAATGTTGCCAGTGTTGTTAAATATCCATACATTTCGTCCATTCTCCTTTCATCTCAAATGTCCATACATTTCGTCCTTCTCCTTTCATCTGTAAATTTTACATTTTCCACCAATTCTCAAAAAATAAATAAATAAATAAATAAATAAATAAATAAATATAAAAAAAAAAAAAAAAAAAAAATAGCTGCCAAGACTCATACCCCAACCTTCATACATAACCAACTGATTGGTTGAACCTGATACATTTTCTCTATTTTTTAAATTTATGATCATTTCATGTTTAGAATTCTGTGTTACTATCACCATTGTTAATCGGTGCCTATTGCTGGGTGAGATACCTCTATTTGTATGCCCTACCATCATTTTGAATATCGATAATTATTAATGTTTCGATATCTCATGCAGACAGCAATCTTCCTCTTCATAGAGGAAGCTTCACATTTGAGCTTTGAAGATCAAATGTGCAAATTTCATCAAGATCAAAATAAAGCTGTAGATTTCTATAAGAAACAAACACACAAACTTTCACCTTTATATATATAAACTTGATTCAAGATAGTATTTACTTTGTTTGTTTCGATCTTTAAGATTAATAAAGTAATTTAACTAACTTCTCACTTACGATGATTTGGTTTGAACTTTAAGGGAAAAATAAAGTGTGTAACAAAACCTTTTTCTAAATTTGGGGGTGAAACATTTATTCAAGCAAATGTGGTATATACAGGATGTTTCAAAATTATGTACAATAAATTTAGTGACATATTCTTCAGGTCAAAAGAAGACGAAAATCTTCTATAGCACTTTGTCTGGAAACGATTTATTTACGCGATACAGCCAACTAAACCCGTGGCTCCAAATTACAGGAATTGTTCAAAGTGCCCGCCACCAGCTCGCACGCACGCTTCGGCTCGTTGCATGAGCGACCGTCTGATGTCATGGAAGAGTTCGTCGCCAGCATTACGAACGGTTTGGCATGCATTTTCAATTCGTTGTTGCAGATCCATAATGTTAGGAACTTCTGTGCTGTAGACGATCGTTTTCACATGACCCCACAGGAAAAAGTCCAAGGGATTAAGGTAGGGTGATCTTGCAGGCCAGGCTACCGGTCCACCTCGATCTATCCACCGATTCGTGTATGCAGCATTAAGGTGTGCTCGCACAACATGGCTGAAATGTGCTGGAGCGCCATCATGCATGAACCACATGTTAGATCTTATCAAAAGAGGAACATCTTCCAGTAATTCTGGCAATGCATTATGCAGAAACAAAAGATACATTCGCCCAGTCAATTAAGGGCCAATTAACGTATTAGAACCAATTATCCGACAAGTGGTTATTATCGCCAATTGAGTTATTTCCGACAATTCCACACCAAATGTTCACGGAGAAACGCTCTTGATGCGCTCGAGCTCTGGTAACATGCGGGTTAGCATCTGCCCAATGGTGCTGGTTGTGAGAATTTACGATTCCTGTCCGGGTGAAGGTTGCTTCGTCCGTGAAAACTTTCTGGCTGAGACAACTAGGGTCTGCAACATGACGACGTTGTATCCATTGGCAAAATCGTTGTTGGTGTGGATAGTCCGTTGGGTTCAGTGCCTGAACCAGTTGTAGGTGGTATGGATGCAAAAGCTGACGGTGAAGAATGCGCCAAACAGATGAGTGCGGAATGTGTACCATGGAAGAAATACGACGGGTGCTTGTCTGTGGTTCATCATGTATGATGTCAATTATCACATCCTCCTCATCCGGAGTATGTGCTACAGGCCGCCCTTGTCCTGTTTGACGGCCAAAGGAACCACGCTCCCTCAAATGTCTGTCGACAGATACAAATGTTCGGTTATTTGGCAAACGTCTATTCGGAAAGCGTTCTTGGTAGAGTCTTCTTGCTTTCACAGCATTTCCGTCCGCAAGACCATACATTAGGTGCATGTCAGTGTATTCTGCACTGGAATACATGTACATGACTTTTTTTTACATAAATCGTAATGCGTATGTCAAAGCACGCAAACATTCTGAAATTGATATTCCTAGTGGATGTACAGTAGTGAAACTACAATAATGGAAACAACCATACACAACTAATGGAACAACCCTAAAGTAGGTTTAAATGGAACAAACCACTCAACCTAGTGTTGGGTCGAAACGCTGGAACTGCTACAATATCGTCCGCTAACTACCGTGCTTCCCTACTGTATGATATCGGATTACTCGCAAACAAATCGTTTCCAGACAAAGTGCTATAGAACATTTTCGTCTTCTTTTGACCTGAAGAATATGTCACTAAATTTATTGTACATAATTTTGAAACACCCTGTATATTTTATCTTCTTTCTTACCATTAACTGTTGTTGAGAACAGTTATACAGATCTGTTGTAGAGTTGCACCCTTTCCTTAAAGGAAATGGTAAGGATTCATTTTCTTTTTCATGATCCTCTACGGTTCTTTCATGATCCAACACTATTAAAAAAAAAAATAAATAAATAAATAAAGGAATAAAAGATAAAAGGAAAAAAATTTGGTCTTCACTTCATTAGATAATATTATTTAAAAATGATCTGCTTTGTTTTAATAAATTGTCATATTACATATATAGTAATACCCGCTTAATACGATTCTGAAGGGACTGTACGAAAATAACGTATTAAACGGGAAAACATCTTTGGCAGGAAGACCTAAAATATGCAAAACACATACAATTCTATAAAATTGGTAGAGACTTTACAACACAACAAAGGGAGAACAGAGTTTCCGACTAGTTTCGCCATTTATTCCCGGCTTTATCAAGGATACACACAAGAGGACATAAGCCTTTATATACAGAAAATATGGTACAGAATGAGAACATGATTGGATGAAGAAATAACAAATCGTAAATAATATAAATTATACAGTGGCGACATTGAAAGGAGAATGGTTGGATAAGGAACCAATAACAATGAAATTATAAAGAAACCTTGAGAGGAAAAATAATTGAAATATAAAGGAAAAATTGATGTCATAACAAAAACAAAATTGAAAACGTGGACCTAGTAGAAGACTCATTCAGAATTAACATAAACTAAGGTATCAATAAGAAATGGAAATGAAAGTAAATATACAAATTTGAAAAATTACAAGATATCAGATAAAGAATTTAAAATTGAATAAATATCAAAAACGGTTTGACAATTGAGGAGGTGATCTGGAGAGGAGATCTTAGCTTTAAAGATCTCAATAGCTTCGAGAGTGGCTTTCTTGAATGGGTCGTTGCATAGATGGAGAATAGTCATCATTTCACTTTGCTCTTTTGGGGCATGTCCCGTGCAGGCAAGGTGGATCGCGTAGTGTGAATTATTATCTTGTTTCTTGTAGGAGTCCATGTGTTCTTTGAATCGTTTATTGAAATTGCGGGTCGACAGGCCTATATAATATTTATCGCAAAATCCACAGTTTAATCTATAAACTCCGGAGTGGGAGAAATTGTCGATGTCTGTTTGGATGGGGGGATAAAGAGAGCGAAAGCATGGGGTCAATGAGCGGTAGGAAACTTGGAGGCCGTGTGATTAAGAGAGGCCGTTTTTGATATTTATTCAATTTTAAATTCTTTAATTTAAATTTAAATGAGTTTAGTCTCCTATTTAATGGGGAAAAATCGTAAAATTAATAAAAACAAAAAAATTAATAATAAATAAAGTCACTAATCTTGAAAAACGATGAAGGAACTTGTGAGATGGACGAAAACTTAAAGGAAGTAGTCTATTGCAGATGTTGTTGATAGTAGAAATAAAACCAGTCTATTGAGGATGTAGATGAAGTCTTGTGAAGATAATGCCTACATCCTTTAAGTTTTCATCCATCTCACAAGTTCCTTCATCGTTTTTCAAGATTAGTGACTTTATTTATTATTAATTTTTTTGTTTTTATTAATTTTACGATTTTTCCCCATTAAATAGGAGACTAAACTCATTTAAATTTAAATTAATCATTTAAACTCCTTAAATCAATATTTTAAATTCTTTATCCGATATCTTGTAATTTTTCAAATTTGTATATTTACTTTCATTTCCATTTCTTATTGATACCTTAGTTTATGTTAATTCTGAATGAGTCTTCTACTAGGTCCGCGTTTTCAATTTTGTTTGTGTTATGACATCAATTTTTCCTTTATATTTCAAATAATTTTCCTCTCAAGGTTTCTTTATACAGTATAACTCGGATAATATGAACTCGGTTAATGTGAAAACCCGCTTAATACGAAATTATTTTTGGTCCCGGTCCCGTTTGTTTACTTTCCTTGAAAAATTACCCTCTTAATACGAACTGTTTTTTTTTTAAAAACCTGGTTAATACGAAAAAAAATTTGCAAAATAAATGAAAATTTCTTAATAAAAAACGATTTTAACAGTCAACTATGATTGGATAAACAGTGTAGAGCAGCAAATATCCCACAAGCTTACACTTTTGCAAATATGAGATGCCATTTTTGATCCTGAATTTTGTTTCAGGAACATGCAAGAGAGAAGCTAAAGGTAAAGGAAGCTTTGGATACAATAAAAACTTACCTCATGACGAAAGAAGATATCAGCGACAATGATTTTAATGCTTTCTTTTCTTTGAATGAAAAAATTAATAAGCATTTGCAGAAACGATTTAAGCAGTCGCAAATAGTGAACTATTTTCATAAATTGTAATTTTTGGATGAATAAATATAGTTATATATAGTAAAAGCAGTTTATTTACAGTAAATATTCATGACTTATGACTTGTTTCTATTGTTCCTAGATAATATGAAACCCGGATAATACAAAAAAATTTGTTGGCCCCCAATGAGTTCGTATTATCAGGGTTACACTGTAATTTCATTGTTATTGGTTCCTTATCCAACCATTCTCCTTTCAATGTCGCCACTGTATAAGTTATATTATTTACGATTTGTTATTTCTTCATCCAATCATATATATATATTTGTTATATTTTCTGTATATAAAGGCTTATGTCTTCTTGTGTGTATCCTTGATAAAGCCGGGAATAAATGGCGAAACTAGTCGGAAAATCTGTTCTCCCTTTGTTGTGTTGTAAAGTCTCTACCAATTTTATCGATAGAAACAGCACTATGGACCCCTTACTCAACGAACATACAACTCTATCATATTTTTTTTTTTATTATTCTATACTCTAGTCATTCTCATACATATTATAAATTGTAATTATAACTTGTCATTATAAATGTAAATATATGACAGCCTAACAACAAAGCTAAGCAGTTCTTTGAGAAGCTAAACGCTTCATGATCCTTTATTCATTTCACTACAGAGGTAGAGCTGGACCAAAAGATTGGAAATTCACTATCTTTTGACATCCACCAAAGAACAACTTTGTCCCTTCTTATATTAAGAAAGACTCCAATACTGTCATCATCAAAACTTGGTGGCTTTCCACCATCTCCTCCGTAGAATGTGTTTGATTCCGCTCCACAACTATGCAAGAAAAACTGAATTAGGACATGTGAAACAGTATGCCAGATACAACGGCTTTGAAGACTGGATTGTGGAAAAATTAATGACGATGATAAAGAGACAAGTGCCGTTAGAAGAAGCTGAGACAGCCCATCCCTCCCACAATAATATTTTAACGCTACCCAAACAGGTAACCGTTAGGTGGGTAGGAGTCAGGGTTTGGGACTGATATTAATTCGAGGACTGTGCGTTTCCAATAAAATTCCACTGAGTTATCATCAAAATATATATCATTTTATTTCTTCCTATCTAGGCTATTGTACAAAATCTACCTTAACAATTATTTATTACTACCTATCAGATATACCTGTCTGACTATCTGGCTAATTATCCTATACAATTAATGTTTACAAGATTCTAGCATTAACGTGCTTATCACTTGATTAATTGAACTTTATTCCTCTAAAATCCCTAAATTAGTTTTACTTATCAATAATAAATGATTAAGTAGGAGTCAGTTTGGGAAATGACTGATGTGCTTTAACACAATCCCTAAAATGTAACGTGCCCAACAATAGTCACACTTTACTGCCTAGCACCACTTATTATGCCTACGGAATGAATCTGACAATACTACCATGCAATGCAAGAATGCATCACGTGATCCTTTTTAACACGGGAAGACCACTGTAACCCGCACAGATCATTCCTCGCAAAAGCCACATAGTGAACTGTGTTCTAGAAGTTCCGCCCCGTGCACGCTACCAAATTAGTATAGGAATTAGACGGCGACGATTCGAACTTAAATGAACAGATCACTTTGGCTGGAGTGCTGACAGTGCAGCTAAACATGTAGGGAGCAAAATTATCCTCGTTATATCTCTCATTCCCAGTAAATTAACTACCTATTTAAGATCATTAATCTATTTATTCTAATGTTGTTTCAATGTCACTGCTCCAAAATTCATTATCATATCAGTTAATCCAGCACTTACTACACTTTTCTTTCCGCGAACACTAAGTCACGTGATGAAAAGTAATTCGCTGCTCCTCACAGTCTAACAAAATTCTTGAATATCTTGAATGATAACACTGACTTCCATTGACTGAGTTAAGTTTTCCACCGTATTTACTTCAAGTCCTTGTTAAATGAACATAAATAATAAAACGGTCTCACCACTGATGTTATCTATTTGTCTGCACTCTAAATCGCCGATGCTCTTTTGTCCCCCGCGGCTTGTCTCAGCTTCCGTAGTTCCATGCGTTGCCTGAGTTGCCGATCGAACGAATCAGCATCTACTTTTATTAGATGATTTCACAAACTTTATAATGACTTCATAATGAGTGTCATTGCCTATATGTGGCAATATATTTCATTAATCATTCAACTGCGAGACGAAGAAATAATTTCCGCCATTCGAACTAACACTACACTCGACTACGTCAACTCCAATATACAACACCTCTCTTTTCCATACCATCTCCAATTATATAAAAAAAAAAACTCCTAAGAAGACAAGCTCGCCCTATAACAATACATTGTTGGAGCTTGGCAAAGATCTTCCGAGAATTTCCTCCGGAGAACAATGCCAAACTTCAACAATGACTGCCGCTGTTGCTTTTATTATTGTTAAGCAACAGCTGTCGTCAAAAAATTCACCATTCTTACAACTCATTAAATAATCAACAAAATTCACATACGAGGCCTGTGAGAAAAGTATCCGACCTTATTTTTTTTTGCGAAAACCTGATGGATTTGGATCACGCGTGCTTGCATGAGCCAACCTTGAACCTTTGTGCGTATGCGTGAATTTTTTCCCGCCTCTCAATAGCATCAGTTGCTGGCAATCAGCATTAGAGGGAGGTAGTGTGTTGTGCTTTCATCGGTTTTTGATTTGGAGGCTATCGGTGACAATGCTATGGTCGTACCCGTACACCCAGGACTCGTCACCAGTGATTATGGTGTTCATGAAGTCGGGATCACTGTTTGCGGAGGCCAGCATGTCCTGTGGGACGTCAACACGAAGTTGCTTTTGCTCCGCCGTCAGCAGCTTCGGCACGAATTTCGCCGCCACTCTCTTCGTGGCCAAATCTTCGGTCAGAATGGAATGTGCCGAAAACGTACTGATGCCCACCTCTTCCGCAACTTCTCGGATGGTCACACGACGGTCCCGCATCACCACAGCGTTCACTTTGGCAATGACCTGGTCATTTCGGCATGCTGACGGCCGACCGGTTGTACCAGTCCTTAATCTGTGTGATGCCCATAGCATCATCACCGAAAGCCGTCTGAATTTTCCGGATGGTTTCCACCTGGCTGTCGCCCAGTTTCTGGCAAAATTTGATGCAGTAATGCTGCTCCAGTCGTTCCGTCATTTTCCTTCAAATCAAAAACCGACGAGAGCACAACACACTACCTCCCTCTAATGCTGATTGCCAGCAACTGACGCTATTGAGAGGCGGGAAAAATTCACGCACGAGCACAAAGGTTCAAGGTCGGCTCATGCAAGCGCACACGATCCAAATCCATCAGGTTTACGCAAAAAAAAAAAAAAAAATAAGGTCGGATACTTTTCTCACAGGCCTCGTATAATATTACCCATAACATAGCTACACCTCTAAAACAACCATTTAACACCCCCCCCCTTAACATAAATTAAACAAATCTATATTTCAAACCCAGCTAGGAAGAAATAATTCAATTTCACCAATACTAAATAAATAAACCAAAACAATAACCTCAATAATAAAATTTAATTCTCAGTATAACTAACTTTCATTAGGAAAAATAAATATCTGTATTTCAATTATACATATACTTTACAAGGATTGATTGGTTAGCCTAAAAAAAATAATGTTCCTGCCGGGCCCATGTGACACATCAAAATTAAAACACACTGACATGACATGTCACAAAGCCACCTCCTTGAAGAACGTTAAGAATGATTTTTGTACAACTATTGTCCCCCTTCCGTACAATGTAAATATGAACAGAGATCTTAAAAGGATTTGCACAAAAATTAAAGTATAAAGTATCCTTCAAAAATTCAAATGCTTGGAAGAAAAAGCTTAACATGGTAAAAAACAGGATTCCTAGAGAATCCTGCTCAGGGGTTTATAATTTTGAATGTTCCTCCTGCAATAAATTTTATCTGGGACATTCAAAAAAGAAGGCTAAAAACTAGCATGAAGGAGCATAATGTGCTTAAAGTGGCCGACAAAAAAATGCATATTATGCAGGAAATCGTATTAAACAGGTACTACTGTACTGAAATAAAGAAATCAAATTTTATATAACACCATCTTGAAAGAATAAAATACTAGTATTGACACGATTTTTATTTCAAAGAATTTTAATCATGAATATAAATAGTTTATTAACGAATCACTTTACAGCTTTCACAAATCTCTCTTAATTAGATAATAAATTAATATAAATTTTAAAAGAGTTGAGGCTGTTATAGGGTGAATGATTTTGGCCTTCAGCTTCTCTTTGAGATGGCATTCCTCCACCATGATGTCCCATGTTATGGGCAACGATCTCGCATTGCAGTTTCCACTGTAACAAATTTTTGCAAGCACTGCATGGGGGATGTTGCTCCACACTTCTTGACACACATTCTTCATAGGCCTCTCAGCATTGTAGGTCAATGGTTCCAAGTGAAGGAATTCGTGGAACCCTACAAGTATTGGATTTAGTTTAACAAATAGATCTATCTAAAGCATTTCTTCTCAAATTGGAAAAATTGTCCAGTTTTCTGTTTCTGCTGCCTTTGGTATATATCCATAGCATGAATACTTCATGAACTTAAATTCAAAACTGAGCATCATAATTCACCAAAAACTAATGCATACAAAATGTAATACAGTGAAAACTCCCTATAACAAAACTCACGGGATCAAACAATTTCTTTCATTATAATGTACAGAGTTTTTGTTATGAAAAGTGAGGGGGAAAAATAAAAGAATTTCAAAGATAAATTTTTTAATGATTGAAGCAACATATATACATGTACAGGGTGATTCAGAAAGATAGGTCAAAAATGAAATACCATGTACAATTTGTAGCGGGGAACAAAATTTTTCCTATAAACATGGGTCCGGAAATGCATCCTTACAGAGATAATGCAACTTGTACGAGGTAGGACTGACATTACAGACCTCGTAAGCAACCTGGGTCTTGAAGTTGTTGGTCTACACGGTGGCGACAGAATTAGAAAAAAAAATTCAGACATTTCCCTGATTTCCAGAAAATATCTTGAAAAATTCCCTGGTTATCCCGAAAAATTAAGCTAAATTAAGTATCATTCATCATTAACAGGATATAATAGTTACTTGAATGTAAAGTTTGATATTTCCACACTTTGGGGACAATACATAATTTAAATTATTGTATATACCGTATAATTACCGTTAATGTATATTATAATTCAAATAAAAAGTGAATTAATGTATTGTGTAATCTTACACTGTAATTTCGTCAGGACAAAATGCAACTTTGGAAGTTTAAAAAGTTTATAGCCTACATTGATAGGGAAAGCTTCCCCACTCACACTTCAACAAAAAAAAAATAAATAAATAAATAAAATAACAGAACATCAAATTTCTTAATGAAAAATCATGTAAACTTTATTCAGTTTTAACATTTTTCATAACTTGACTGCATAAGCTTTCTATACCTTGTAGGCTTTGGTTCGAGGCAGTTTGGAAGTAGCGATCTTTGGGAGAAATTATTTTTCTATTAGTTGCTAGCGATGAGAAATTCAAATAAAAAGTGCATTAATTTATTTTAAAATAAACTGGACACTGCATATGCTGTATAATTAATGTAAAATACACAGTAATTTCATGTGAATTTCATCAGGACAGAAAGCAACTTCGTTAGTTCCAGGCAGTTTGGAAATAGCCATCTTTGG
The DNA here is from genome assembly GCA_023313115.1 of Rhysida immarginata. NCBI lineage: Eukaryota > Metazoa > Arthropoda > Chilopoda > Scolopendromorpha > Scolopendridae > Rhysida > Rhysida immarginata. The sequence continues at coordinate 799,495 of JAHWFO010015202.1, forward strand.
GAGAAATTAATCTAGCTTTCCAATACGTCAATTGTCTCCTTGATGACGTAGAACATGTCTCTAAGTGGCAACACTTCAGAGGCACTGTCATTGGTTCACCTCATACACCACTAGCGCAGAAGCGGCAAAAAGAGGCAAAAAAAAAAAATGGCGGTCCTGAATCGATCAATTCTTCTGCGAAATATTTCTCGTGAAACGGCAACTATCTGTAAAGTTCCAATTTCCCTGATATTAGGGCAATTTTTATGGAATTCCCTGATAATTCCCTGTTTTTTCCAGATCTGTAAAATTCCATGACAATTCCCTGATTTCCAGGTTCTGTCGCCACCCTGGTCTAGTATTTAAACCGCCCGGCGATATGGGTGATCACGGTCTGGAAAACGCTGTTGGTAAATCCTTTCCGCTTCAGTAGCATTACCCTGTGCCTCGCCATAGACGAGATGCATGTCCGCCAGCTCCGCATTAGTCAAGCGATCCATTGTACGACAATGGGGTTACATGTTTCATTTCCTCTCTTTTAAAGGAGAGAACACGAACAATTTACATGTTTAGATCCTAATTTACATGGACCCTACCATTGCCGTCCAGGTAACGCACATCCATTCCTACCTCGTACAAGTTGCATTATCTCTGTATGGATGCATTTCCGGACCCCTGTTTATAGGAAAAATATTGTTCCCCGCTACAAACTGTACATGGTATTTCATCCTTGACCTACCTTTCTGAAACACCCTGTATATGTATTTAATATACAGTACTCTATCATACAAGAGATCCAGTGATTGGCACATTATTAAAGCGCTGTTTATGGAACCACAACACAATGGTCCAAGTCTTCAAATTTTGGCTTCCTTAATTTCTTAAAAGAACTTGCCTTTATTTCAGCCTGCTGTATCTTTTCTCCTAGCTCTTCCAGATAGTGGCCAGAGTAGCCACAGATGGATGGAATCCTAACCTTTTCTCTTTTCACTTTCTTTTCACCTTCAGTAGCACATCTTAAAACCACTTTTTTCTACATAAAGCAAAGCTTTTTTTTTAGTGCCATGTTCATTGATGGAATGTCAACTTATGGCTAATACAGGTTAATCAATGCATAGGTTTTAAAGCAAACCAACCAAGTTCAATTAACGTTTACGTTGTAGAGAGTTTTTCGTTATAAGAAGTTTCGTTACAGATAGTTTTCACTGTCTCAATATACACAGAATGGCCAAAAAATTAGAGAAACCCCTTATTTGAAAGTAAGCCAGTCCAAAAGTGACTTAGCGTGACATAACAATGCAGAGCTGCATATATAAGGAACGCTCAGCTTCGGACGAATAGTTATCATGGAAGTTAATGTCAAAATGGGTGACATGAAAGATTTAGGCGAGTTTGAAAGAGGGATGATCATCGATACAAGCATCTCTGAAACGACGACTCTTATAGGATTTTCTTGCCCAACAGTATCTCGAGTGTTTAGAGAGTGGCAGTTGAGGAAAAAAACTTCAAACGATAAGGACTATTCTGGTCAAAAAAGGCTGGCGAACGAGAGAGGTGAAAGGCAAGTAGCACGCATAGTCCACAGTAACAGAAGGGCAACAACACGACAAATTACAGCTGAATTCAATGCAGATGCATCACAAAGCTTACCCCAATGGAAAACAAGACTGACTTTGCAAACGATGGGCTTTAGCAGCAGGAGAGCATCAAGAGCACCTTTGGTATCAGAGAACAATAGGAAAAGGCACCTGTTGTGGGCCCAGGAATGATGTAATGGGTCACTTGAGGAGTACAAAAAGTAGCGTATCGTTAGTCCCCAAAGTAATCCCCATTGGCATCTAGCACCTTCTGCCAACGTGTCTCCAGTTGATCAATCCCCTCGCTGTAAAACTTGCCGGTCTTGGACTCAAAGAAGTCCGTGAATGCCTTTCGCAGGTCTGTATCATTGGTGTAGAATTTTCCACGAAGATGGTTCTCCAGAGAATGGAAATGGTGATAATCCGTTGGAGCAAGATCTGGTGAGTAAGGTGGATGACACAAAGTTTCTCAGCCAAGCCGCTCTATGGTTTCCCTGGCCATCCGCCCCACATGTGGCCGAGCATAGTCATGAAGGAAGAGTACCCCTTTCCGATTCACCAATGCTGGTTCCTTCTGCTGCAATGCCTGTTGCACACATTATACCTGCTGGGAGTGATGGTTTGGCCAGTTGACAGCAGCTCATAGTGAACCATTTAGCGTCTAGTCCATCAGACACACTAGACTACGGGGTTCATCAGAAATGGAAAATTCTCCCGACCTGAATTTCTGGAACCAATGCCTTGCGGTGCATTCGATACTTCCATTTGTCTTCACTTCTGCACAAGATGTGATTGATGTAAAAGCCCAACAGCCCTGTATTTATACAACCCAAATGTAAAAATTTACGATCACTGTGTCTTTTAGATAGACAATAGTTTTATTCAGGAAAATAAGCAATGAAAAATAAAACATATTAATCTGCAATTGTAAGGCAACATTGTTCGCAGTTTTGTGATTATCCACACAAATAATGGAACGAAATAAACAGCTGTAACAAAAGCTATACAATTTCTGACATTTTAATGTTGATGCATAAATTTACAAATACCACTTTATTTGATTCAAAAATTTACAATCAGTTGCCAAAACTTTACCCATGCAAATTAGTTTATGTTGAAACGGTCCTATGCCCCCCCTCACATAAAATGGAAATTATCAATATGCTTTTACGTAATAATTTGTTAAATTGCATAAAGGCAATTTCTCCCGAAACGATTGTTAAAAATGGGATGAAACAAAACTCTTAGCAAAGAAATTCGAGAGATCATTATGAAGAAGTTTAAGGAAAACAAATCAATCAGACAGATTTCACAAGATTTAAATAAGTGCCAAAGTGCAATATCAACAATTTTGAAAAAAATTAAAGAAACAGGAATTGTATTACCAACTAAACAATCTGGTTGTCCTAGAAAGATGTCGACAAAAGATGATAAAAATGTTGAATAGAATTATTAAAGTAAAGAAGAAGCGCCAAGTTTTAATTTTACTAGAGAATGGAAAATTATGAATGGTGTCAATGTGTCAACATCAACAACAACAAGAAGAAGAGTACTAGAACTTGGTTACAATTGTTATTCAGCTAAGAAGAAACCTTTATTGAGTTCTTTACAGATGAAGAAATGATTGAAGTGGGCGAAAGAATGCAGTTCATGGACTGTAGAAGATTGGAATCAAATTGTATGGAGTGATGAGTCAAGATTTTCTGTTTGTTATGGAGATGAAAGAAACAGTCATTCGCAAAAAACATGAAGCACACATTCCTGAAGCATTAAAAAAGATTGTCAAGTTTCCACGACTATAATGGTATGGGGGTGCATGAGTGCTCAAGGAGTTGGCAAGATGAAGATAATAAATGGTACTGTAAATGCATCTGGATACCAAAAATTCTCCAAGAATGTTTGATACCGTCATTGAATCAACTGCACCCTAGTGGCAACTGCACATTTCAGCAGGATGGTGCAACTCCTCACACTTGCAAATCAACAACGAAGTGGCTGGAAGATAAACAAATATCACTTCTACCTCACTGGCCTCCAAACAGCCCAGACCTTTCCCCAATCGAAAATTTATGGAACGTAATGAAGGACGTACACGAAAAAAAACCTTGTACAAAAGATGACTTAATTCAGACTGTTGTAAATGTGTGGGAGAAAATCACTCCTCAACAGCGTCAAAAATTAGTTTCTACAATGCCTGACCGTCTACACGCAGTAATCAAAGCTAAGGGCAGAAACACAAAATACTGATTGTAAATTTTTGAATCAAGTAAGGTGGTGATTGTAAATGTATGCATCGACATTAAAAAGTTAGAAATTGTATATTTTCTTTTACAGCTGCTTATTTCATTCCATTATTTGTGTGGATAATCACAAAACCGCGAACAATATTGCCTTACAATTGCAGATTAATATGTTTTGTTTTTCATTGCGTGTTTTCTTGAATAAAACTATTGTTTATCTAAAAGACACAGTGATCGTAAATTTTTGCATTTGGGTTGTACAGGCTAACCTTCCTGCTCCCCCTGACAGATTTTGGACCACACAGTACACTCATTTGCATATCTTCTATCACTTTCTTTTATGGCAACATAAAAACGGCAAGAACTTTTGTGGTTACCTAGTAATTTTGTACAGCTCTGTATATGCAATTGTTTCACATGTAACGATGTACGAGGGTGGGCTGAAAAGTAATGCCTCCATGGCTGTAACTTTTTTATTTTTTAACCGATTTTAAAAATTCTTTTTGTATCTGATACTCACATTTCTCCTCTATGTAATGCACTATTCACTTTTCGACATAGTCCCCATCCCTTTCCAC
>JAHWFO010015208.1:3055-14917 GCA_023313115.1 Rhysida immarginata
CATCACAATTTGTTTGATATATTACATGCCATATCTTATCATTGAAAATTTTTGAAGGTGTCATAAAGGTACCATTAGTGCACGTGCCAATGTTTCGATTGCAACAATTTTCAAAATGGTTCATTTCCTGAACCATATTTATTGGCCGAAATAGTAATTTATATTCGCTTGTATCTCGTCATTAAGATTTGTTTGACATTTTACTTAATATATCTGTCCATTGAAAATTGCTAGGTGGGGGCGTGATGGTACCATTTGTGGACGTTCTAATGAACCGATTTAGATAAAATTTATGTTTTTTCCATGGCATGTACCATATTCATCGACTGACGAAAATAGTAATGAATAACCGCATCTATTTCGTCATTACGATTTGTTTGATATATTACTCAATATTTCTTCCCATTGAAAATTGCTGGGCGGGAAAATAGATGTACCATTTGTGCACGTGCCAATGAACCGATTTAGATAATATTTGTAACTGGTTCGTGCCATGAACCATATTCTTCGACTGACGAAAACAGATTTTGAAAATCTTTCATAACCTCGGAGGAGTTTTAGTTACAGACAGACAGACAGACAGACAGACGGACGGACAGACAGACAGACGGACGGACAGACAGACAGACGGACGGACGGACAGACAGACAGACGGACAGACACGTTTCCCTACAGTGATAGCATAAAGCACCTTTCGGTACTTAATAATAAAGGTGTGTTCAGATGTATCTATTGCTGTGTACCTGTTTTTGGCTGATTCACTTAACTCATTGTGGGTGGGGTAATTTCATTGCAAAGCAGTGTGTATTTGGTGGTTTTAGAACCATGTTGTGGCACATTGTCCTTTTAAAAAAGAGTAAGCCCAACCAATCAAACTTTCATTCTACAGACAATAAATCAGTAGTAATAGGCAATAAAAATATTAGACGCATAAATCAACAAAATAATCGAATTTGACATAATGCACATCTGAACTTCATCTTAACTCAAGAAATGAATGTTTGTAAGGAGAGTTTTTCTTTTCTAATTAAATTGAAGAAAATCACTTTTAATCATTACTGTCACAAGTAAATGATTACCGGATGCTCTGGAATACTCACAGCAAAAATTGCTCAAAATCCAGAGTACATCCATTTTTTTGAATTGTTTGGCAAGATATAACACAGGAAGAATTCTGAAATAAACTCCTTCATAAACTGTCCATTCCTTCACCTTGCACAATAAATGCGTGACATCTAGGGCATTTATTTATGTTTGTACCGAAGGTCAATCACGCCTTAAGAAAACGACTTTATTTTTTGAATTTTAGTCTAAGAATCCATATCTGTTTTTCCTGTCGTGTTCTATCTGATTCCCCTGGTTCTTGACAATAGCCCGACACGGATATTTCCAGTGTACAATGCTGTTTTGGAGGGTTATGAGGTTTAGTTTTTCCCATTCCTCTTCCGCAGCTTTCCAGAGTTCTGCATCGTCGCTTACTGAGGGCTCTCTTGAACATCCTGAAAGCACAGAAATCCATTGGTGCAGCATTTGGTGATTTTGTAGGGATACGGTTAAAGAAAATCCGCGTTATTTTCATAATTTCTCGTAAAGCTTTCGGCTGTTCACCTTTCTCTTTGCTTTATGACCAGGCAAGAACTTATGAACTTTCGTCTTGTAGACTTTACGAAGATTCAAATCACAGTTCATATTTTTGTATTTTTGTTCATATTCCTAGTTTCGAAGCAATCTTTTCTGCGTTGAGGGATTTTTGACGGAGACCAATTTTCATGATCTTCGAATCAATTTTTCCGTGGCCTCACTTTTTTAGCATGCCCTTTCGGACCCGGCAGCTGACCCATTCTTTCTGCGGATCGAGCTTTAACACGAGAATTGAGTATGCTGAAGACCCCTTTCATAAAAAGGCAAGACTTTTTTTTACAATGCTGTATGTTTGACTGTACAAGTAAGTGTCCTCGGAAAGGACGATGATGAACCCTTCTAACTAACGGTCCAATTTCGATAGCATTGTTACATCAAAACAAAGTAATTAGTACCAGACGTTTCTTACCCACAATTCCCGTTCACGCAGATACATTTGCATGTACATAAAAGTGATTTTAATATCGTTTCCATATAGTGTGAATGATCTTCTGTACACATTAATTTTGAGTAACACTTTGAGTAATTACCATCTACAGAATATACAGTGGTGACCAAGAGTTTAGGACTGCTGGCGTATAATATACCATACTATTATATTATTCAAGATAGAAAATGTATTTCGGAATAAAAAAATTTATGATTTGATTCGTGAAATCCTGTTGCTATTTATCATTTCTACAAAAATTATTATACAGGTTGTGCAAATTTCTCATGAAATGGGTTGATCCATATTCATGGGATGCACAAAAGTTTAGGACCGATGTTAGAAATCGAGCATAACGAAAGGTTACCTTATCTGAACATTATAACAGAAGCTCTAAAATTTATCATTTATGCTTTTAAATATGTCTTTAAAAATTTAATGCCCTTTACAGATGAATATACAAATAATATTGCTGCAGAAACTGGAATAGACGTGAAAACGTTACCAGACCAAGAACAAAGTTCTTCGGCAATTACAAAACAGTTGAACTTATTTAAAACATCATGCACACGTACTATTTAACTGTACAACGATACAAAGGGTTTCAAAGATCGACCCAAAAGTAGTAGACCTCGAGAAACGAATGAAAGAACTAACCGTCATATCCATCGTTTAGCAGTAGTTGATCGATATTAGACATAAACTTGACACATAAACATGAGGGCGCAGTTTGGGATGGCATATGTAAGCTATAGGATTATCAGACGCCGACTGAACCAGTTTGGCTTACTCGGTAGAGTAGTAAAGAGAGAACCGTTCATCTCTCTGAAGAACAGAAATACCAGGTTGGAATTCGCCCATGCTTATTTGAACTGGGGAAATCAGCAATGGCAAAATTTTCGGATGAAACAAAGATTAATTTCTTTGGCATTGAAAGAAGAATATATGTAAGCCTCTGAAAATAAGAATATGGCCCTCATAGCCTTCAATCTACCATCAAATTTTTAGGTAGTAACATAATTATGTGGGGATTTTTCTCGGCGACGAACATGACCTGTGAAGTTGACTGACGGTTCACTACATGTAAAAATCTATTTTGAAAATAATACTTTGCCTTATGTTGATGACAATTAGCCTTTGAAATAAACATTTCAACAAGATAACGATCCGAAAAATAAGAGTAACATCGTTAAAGAGCGGTTTCAGGAAAATCAAATTAATATTATGAAATGGCCTTCTCGGTCGCCTGATTTAATTCCTTTTGAAATGTTATGAAAAGGTTTAAAACGAAAATTACAACTTAAAGAGTTCAATAAAATTGGTAGAGACTTTACAACACAACAAAGGGAGAACAGAGTTTCCGACTAGTTTCGCCATTTATTCCCGGCTTTATCAAGGATACACACAAGAGGACATAAGCCTTTATATACAGAAAATATGGTACAGAATGTGAACATGATTGGATGAAGAAATAACAAATAGTAAATAATATAAATTGTACAGTGGCGACATTGAAAGGAGAATGGTTGGATAAGGAACCAATAACAATGAAATTATAAGGAAACCTTGAGAGGAAAATTAATTGAAATATAAAGGAAAAAATGTCATAACACAAACAAAATTGAAAACGCGGACCTAGAAGAAGACTCATCCGGAGTTAACGTAAACTAAGGTATTAATAAAAAATGGAAAGGAAAGTAAATATACAAAATTGAAAAATTACAAGATATCGGATAAAGAATTTAAAATTGAATAAATATCAAAAACGGTTTGTCAATTGAGGAGGTGATCTGGAGAGGAGATTTTAATGGCTTCGAGAGTGGCAGTCTTGAATGCGTCGTTGCATACATGGAGAATGGTCATGATTTCACTTTGCTCTTTGGGGGCATGTCCCGTGCAGGCAAGGTGGATGGCGTAGTGTGAATTATTATCTTGTTTCTTGTAGGAGTCCATGTGTTCTTTAAATCGTTTATTGAAATTGCGGGTCGATAGGCCTATATAGTATTTATCGCAAAATCCACAGTTTAATCTATAAACTCTGGAACGGGAGAATTTGTCGGTGTGTGTTTGGATGGGTGGATTAAGAGAGCGAAAGCATGGGTCGATGAGCGATAGGAAACTTGGAGGCCGAGTGAGGAGAGGAAGGCGGAAAGGCGGTAAAATTGAGGGCTGATGAATTGCAAGGACACCCATTTCTTGGATGGGGATGGGTGAGGAAGTTTAGGGGTGGAGAGGGCAAGTTTTCTTCGTTGGAGAATCCGGGAGAAGGTAGAAGTTGTGTAGCCATTTTTTAAGGCGAGGGCGCGTATAGTTTGGAATTCGGTGGCACGGGAAGGAGGAGTGAGGGGTAACTTGAGAGCACAGTCGATGAAGAAACGGAGGGAGGCTTGTTTATGGATAGGAGGGTGTGAAGAGGAACAATGGATTAAATTAGATGATGTGGTGGGTTTACGGTATACAGAGAATGAAAAGCGGTGGTTGGAGGGGTCATTAGTGATGAGGATATCAAGGTATGGAAGAGAGCGGTTAGATTCGGTTTCAAAGGTGAACTGGATGTGGGGTAAGAAAGTGTTGAAAAGGTTAGCAATGTCAACGGGTGAAGTAGAACGGGAATCAAAAATAATTAGGATATCATCAACGTATCGAAAGTATGAAATAATGGTGGAGTTAGAGAGGAGGGGAGAGACAAAGGTGAGTTCAAGGTTCTGGAGGAAGACTTCGGAAAGAAAGCTACTTAAGGGGAACCCCATTCCTAAACCGGACGGTTGGGAATAGAAGGTATTATTAAAGGAATGGTAATTTTGGCTAGAAATGACAGTGAGGATAGAGTTTAGGTCGACGTAGTCATGAGCGGGAAAGGAGGATGAGAGCAGGAGGTTTCCAAGGATAGAAAGGGTTTCTGGGACAGGGATGTTAGTATATAGGTTAGTAATGTCAAGTGACATGAGGGAAAGGTATTCATTAGTGTGGAAAGAGGCGAGAGATTCAGTAAGGGTAATGGAATTTTGGACATTATAGGTGTTTGGCAATAGTTTAAGGTTGAAAAGAAATGAGGAGATGGACTTAGCAACGCGATGGGCAGGGGCGGGGGTGTAATTAACAACTGGTCTTATAGGCATATTGGGCTTGTGGATTTCGACGAGGGCATTAAGGGTAGGAGGGCGAGGGTTACGTGGAATAAGGTGTCGGAGGTATTTAAATCGGGGGGATTTGTTTACCGCAGAGATGATAGATGAATGATATTTAGGGGTAGGATCGGAGGGTAAGCTAATAAAGTTATTGGATGAAAGAAAGTCACAGACCTTGGCAATACATATGGATCAGTAGAGGATAACAGAAGCGTTTCCTTTGTCGGCTTTGACGGTAAGGGCATCAGCTTCGGTTAATTTCTTCTTTATGGTGGAGGCGGCGGCAGTATCATTGCGTTGTTCGCAGGATATCTTTGTGGACGTCGCATCGTTGTATGCTCTGCGGATGAGGTGTCCCGCAATGGCACGGGCTGGAGGGCGATCTTGTTGGGGTAGGAAAGTTATGGCTCGTTCCGTGTCCGGGATGATAGAGTGGAGCTCAGGTTGGGTGGGTCGTCTGTGGATGATGTGCTTAAGGCCCTTGTTTAGAAGGGATAGCTCGTCGACTGAGAACTGGATCGGTGTCAAGTTGACAATATTGTCGTGGAACTTGAAGTCACATTGAATATTGGAGGATTGTGTGGGAAGTAACGGACGTCGAAGGTCTTCTAGCTTCTGGCTTAGCGTCATGAACTTGTGTTCTTTGGACGTCTGAAGCCTGAGTTCATCTTCTTCAATTAGTGGTATAAGAATACCAGGAGGTACAATTGAAGAGATGTGCAGATGGAGTTTGAAAACGACTTCGTTCAGGCGTTTCTTCTTAGAAAAAAGAATTGAAGTAGCTCGGCTTACCCAGGTTCGTATGGCGGCAGATCTCTCCCTTTGTTGTGCTGTAAAGTCTCTACCAATTTTATCGATAGAAACAGCACTATGGACCCCTTACTGAACGATTAAAGAGTTCAGAAATAAAAATCAGTTATTTGAAGCTGCAAGAGGAATATAGAAAGGAATTCTAAGCGAATGTTGAACTGCTTTAGCTGACTTTATGATGAAGAGATATGCAACTGTAATAAATAATATTGGCTATCTCACAAAATAATTAGTTTCTTAAAAATTATATCATTGGTCCTAAACTGACCTGAGAAAAATTCAACATTAAAACAAAACAAGATGTCATAAATTAAAATAAAAAGGTTTCCATTGAAATAAAATTAGTTCTGATGCAAATGAAGTGAAGGAATGAATTTTCAGCATGTAATTCCTTAATGTTAATACATGAAGGTTTTGCCCTGAAGGCTAATAGGGGACCAGCAACATACTGAAAAAAATAATGCTTAATGTTTAGGATCTGTAAAAAATAATGCTCGACATGACTTGTTGCTGTAGCATATGCTTATGAGGCTTCTTTTACTTATCAATGTTCATTTGTATGAGAATAGCACTTACATTCCTAGAGAAATTAAGGTTTCTTTAAAAAAAATCGATTTTTTTGTAAATTTCAGGAAACTTGACAAACTGCAGTACAGACAACACTGTGCAATCAGAATATAGAAATATTAAATACATGTATTTCATTAAATATGAGCAGTTTTATTAAATAATATTTAACTGTGCCTGCAAAAGTGTTACCAAAATGTGTTTTCCATATTTTCTTAGCCAACGGTATTGCACGGCTCTTGTGAAATGTCTAAGCAAATATCCTGAAAATTCAGAAAATTATCATCGATAGAATGAGTTGAACTCAGTTACTCTCAAAAATAAACAAAACGATAAGGGGTTTTCTCTAAATTTTTATTTTTGGACCTAACACCAATAGCAACTACTACTCCTTACACTGCATTACTGACTTCATATCAACATAAGGGAAAAACGTTGATCCTGGTGTCCGGTCTAGAAATAAAAATTTGGAAGAAACCACTTATGTTTTTTTTTATTTTTGAGAGCAACTGAAACTTAACTTCTTCTATCTACAATATCTGAATTTTCAAGATATTTGCTTTTATAATGTAGTTAATAAATTGTGCAAAAGCCATTTTAGCTAATAATTTATGCAATAGTTCAATAAACAAATATTCGGCTAATAAATTAATCAAAAGACATTTTGGTAAAGACTGCACATCCATTATTTAGTATAGTGCTCATATTTTATCGAATATTTAATATTCTTATTTTCTGATTGTAGGGTATTCTACTTTAGATTGTAAACTTTCCTAAAAAAGGCCCTGCATTGTTATAAAAAAAAACCTTACGAAAAAAATTTCGATGTTCTTAAAGAAACCTTTATATCCCCATGATTATACAAATCAACTAAGTAAATATAGCCTCATAAGCATAACTTACAGCTAATTCGCATTTCAAATAATATTTTTTACAGGGTGATCCCAAACATTAATTTTTCATCATTAATTTTTTGTTCAATTTATTGCTCTTTCCCAATTTGTCGTCTGAACAAAACCTTCACTGATATATATGAGGTGTATTATGCTCCTTACACTACTCATTATTTTCAGGATAATTAATCAAGTATTTTCTAGATATTTGACAAAATTTCTAAAATCGAAAATGTCCACTTTTCGTGTAGCAATCAGAAATTAAAGGCAAAAGGTGAAGAAATAAAATATTTACCTGAGGTAAGTTTCAATTAGGGCAATGGATTGTACAACAGTAAGTAAAAATCCACCAATTGTAGCAATTATCCAGAATAGTTTCCAGCATATATTGATATCTAGATTGGTCACACTGAATGCCAAAATTGACGACCTTTCCGTAAAATTCTTAAAAATGTTCTTTAATCCATATTTCTTGTTAGTAGGTGTCTAAGTAAATATGAAATAAAATCCGTTGATTAGACACCCTACATATTGAAAATTCACTAATAGTTTATAACGTAACTCCAAATTTCGTGATATCTTTTTTATAATCAATCCGTGCATATTAATAAATAAAGTTATTTCAAAAAGTCGTTCATAAAAAAGGGAATAATCTCAGTACATATTTGAGATTTAGTATACATGAACTGGTTGTGTAATAATCAGATTTAAAGCCCATTTTTTTATCGGGAAAATAAATTACTTAACTATTTATGGAAACACTAGTTGCTATTAAAAATTAAATAAAACATACAGGTTGGTTGACATGTGTATACTTACAAATTACTTCGTAGAATTTAAAAATCTGTTAATACCAAAATGTAGGAATTCCGTGGTAACCTTCTCATGACCTGATTATGCATTATAGGATATTTGCAAAATTCATTTCTTAAAAAAGTTAGGGAGCAGTTTTCAATTATGAACACAATAAAAAACGGATAAATAAAATTGATGCTGAAAAGAAATTGATGTTGAAATAAAGGAATGAAGAGTGACATGGTAAAACTAAGTTATTAGACTGACGCGTTTTGCCTTTATGCCATTATCGAATACAATAGTCTACAAAGGGAAAATTGACAAGATATCAAAATACACTGCTCACAAAAATAAAGAGTTACAATGCTGGAAAGACATAAGAGCAGGGTTTTTCTGAGTACGCTGCTAGAAAAAATGCAAAAGCTAGAAGGAATGAGTGCATTATTTGAAATTTTGCAAACATGTAGCATTGGTGGCGTACAAGAAATGATTCAAACTGCAAGACAATACGTGCAGAAGATCGTTATACAGGGTGGGTCCCAAGCCCATCTTAGGGAAGGATGGTTCAACCAGATTTCCACGTGTGACAATTATTTAATTAGCAGAGTAAGCACCTTTAATTGTCAACAGAGAGAAAGGAACGGGAAACGAAAATTTGAAATTAAATTTCTTTAATTGTATAATAAATCTTAACAGTTTCTATAAAACAAATAATGATTAATGAAATCTTCAATATCATATGCTGTGTGTCAGTTATTACTTAGGTACATTAGAAATAAATCAGGTAAGTAGAATGGTTTCAAAGTCCTTCTGCTTTTTTGTACGAGCTTCCTGTCAATTCTGATGAGTGTGAAGAAATGGCGTCAGCTGTAGAAGATGAAGACTTGGCTTATAAATAGTTAGATAAATAGCCATTATGCGCCAATTTTTCTCAAGATGGCCGCCACTTTTCACGGTGCAATTTGTGACATCATATCCAGTCACATGACCGAAAGTAATGTTTTCCAACTTGGCGTCGTTCAACGTTTCATAGACATGCACAGACATAGAATTAGAGTTAGGGGCAGTTTGAATCTGCACATTGGCTGACTTCATTTCAGTCGGGAATAGAATAAACACGGCAATCGAGCGATTAATGGAGGACAAGCAAGGAGTTGATGTTGTGATTTTTATGACGTCATAACCACCAACCAATCGTACTGCAGCAGCAGATGCAAACGCTTGCTGTGCCGCATTTTTTCGTGCAACGAGAAGCGGTTGCGGTTATCACCAACTATCTGCCGCTTTTGGAAGCAGATCCGCAAGCTTGCGGCGCGGCGGCCGCTAGCTTTTTATTTGTGAACCCGCTTAATGCAATCAACTGTGACAAAAAAGACCAATTTTATCGAGTTCTCCTATTCTGTTTGTGGAAATGTGTAAATTTCCAAGCTCTGTGCCCGTGGTTTTGGCTTAATCATTGATAGAACACTTTCGTATAATTCCCATGTTGATTCTGTTCATCTGAAAGCTCACAGAGCTCTTGGTACCATTTCGCGCAATGGAGCCGTTTTTTGGAGCCCTTCTACATTTGGAGCCCTTCGGCTCTATCATAGTCTAGTTTTAACCATTTTGTCTATACTGTTCTGTTTTATAGAATGGGAGTTCAAATATGCATTCTTGTAAAGCGGATAGGCTGCAAAATGTTTTTCTCCGGTTTCTGAAGCGGAAATTTCCGAATCTTGATGTACCTTCAGATCTGTGTGCACTCTCAGACATTAGAATGAACACCGATCTTGCCTTTATTAAGAACTAGCAAAGGTACCCGGCGTTGCCCGGGATAATTCCACTTGGATGTAAACAGAACAATCTCCAAAAATTAAATTAAATTTTGCAATATCTTAAAAATAAACCCATGAAAATGCTTAGAATTAATACAGTAAAAATTCCTAATGAAAATTCGAAAAAAAGGCTCACAATGGCTGGACCTCTCCAATAATTTCTTACTCACGTAATCTTACCTCAGATGTATACTTAGTGTTGTTGCAATTTCCACTCTTCTCTCGATGTGTTGAAGCAAAACTTGGCCATTCATCACTTTGTGCAGTCTAGTGCTCGCCGATTCTTCTATTTACTTGCTTCCCATTTGCTCAATACATCACGGAGCTAACGGTCGTCTTTCCACTCTTTCTCAATAGTCTGCTAACTCTCCATTATCTCCAGTTACTGATCATTTTTAAAGATTTTCAAGTAATTGTTAAGTACTAAGAATTGGTAAAGTAGATAAGTCGGGAATATATGAAATTAATTGTTCTTCGTGTGACTGTAAATACATAGGCCAGAGCAGAAGAAGGATCTGTACCCGCATTAAAGAACACTTTAGCTATATCAAAAATTACAAGCCCGAAAAATCAGCATTCGCTGAGCATATTTTATCCACGGGACACATTGGGAAATTAGATAATTTTCGGATACTACATTGTGTTGACGAACGTAAAAAGCTTAACTTCTTAGAATCTCTTGAAATAGCTAAAGTACCGCCTGATATTTTATTAAACCATGAAAGAGGCCCACTTGACCTGTCACAGTGGGCTTCAATGGTTTCAAAACTTTAACCAAGCTGAAATGTTCTTACTTACTTCACACTCCTGATATAAGAGCCTCTCCACTTATAGTATCTTTTTTTGTTCCTAGTTTTTTTACTTCTGTATTTTTTACTTTTTTACTTCTGAACTTTTTTGTTTCATAAGTGTATTTTGTCATTGGGCACTTGACCCTCTCCAATCCTGAATTACCCCTCTTTTGTAAACCAAACATGATGCCCTGCATTCTGATTGGTCCCTCCTCTTTATATAAACTTGTATCTGAACTTGTGTAACCTGAGTCATACTGAAGAAGGCCACATTGTGACCGAAATGTATACATATATGGTGTATTAAAATGTTCTTGTGGACAAGTGGAGTCTCCTTTCTCTCTCTCATGTATTTAATATTTTGCCTTTTTTATTAGCTTAACCTATTAAATAATGCTTAACTATGTTTTCTAGTGAACATCTGAATGAAAATGAGAAGAAATGTAAAAAAATTATTTTAATAAAAGGGAACAAAATGAAGATAATATCAAAAATTTTACAATATGCATTTTCCTGTTTGATTCAGCTCACTCAGATTCATTGTCGCTCTCTTCCAAATCAATGCCAAAATAATCATCCTCCTGCAAATCCTCTCGAAGAATTTGCTCGATATCATTTATGCACAAACCATGTTGAGTGAGAAAATTTTGTTTAAAATACACAAAAAAAACCATAAAGGGCAAAGTTTTTAAGTGTCATGAGTAGGCGCATGTTGTAAAAAGTACAACGTCGAATGACACCCACTGTTTAAATTTTGACCTGCTACGAAACGGAAATGGGCAAGGTCATTTGACTTTGAGTTTTGGATGTAGGTAGTCGTAAGAAAAGAATACATGCAGGAGCCATAATTCCTGCTATAAAAAAATATCCGCTAGGAACAAAAGAACGCCGGTGTTGTAAATTTTACAACAGCGCGCTTCTCGGTGGGTTAACCATATTTACAAAAGTGGGTGCTTACTCTATCCATATTTACAAAAGTTAATAATAAAAATA
>JAHWFO010015217.1:0-11142 GCA_023313115.1 Rhysida immarginata
TATTGATATAAAATCGATATTCATGGTTATGGCAGGGCATATTATTGAGAAATATCGCATGACCAACAATGCAAGACAAAGTTTTTGCAACAATGGTATCAACACGCAATTCACAAACACTCTGCACGGACCAACAATATATATCTCATGACCAACAATGCAAATAACAGTTTGTGCAACAATAGGTATCAACAATGGTTTCAACACGCAATTCACCAATAACAATGAGCTCAAAATGATGATGCAATGATAAAGCAGTCCTTTCCAAGAATTATAACAATGAACATAAAATGATGATGCAATATGGATAAGTTTCAATTTGTAACAATGCATAGAATTCCTGTTATTCAGGCTTTTCTTAGAAAAGAGAGTTCTTAGTACTTAACAATTTCTTGAAAATCTTTAAAAATGATCAGTAAATGGAGACAATGGAGAGTTAGCAGACTATTGAGAAAGAGTGGAAAGACGAGAGAGGAAGCACTCCTTTAGCTCCGTGATGTATTGAGCAAATGGGAAGCAAGTAAATAGAAGAATCCGCGACCGCTAGACTGCACAAAGTGATGAATGGCCAAATTTTGCTTCAACACATCGAGAGAAGAGTGGAAATTGCAACAACACTAAGTATACATCTGAGGTAAGATTATGTGAGTAAGAAATTATTGGAGAGGTCCAGCCATTATGAGCCTTTTTTTCGAATTTTCATTAAGAATTTTTACTGTATTAATTCTAAGCATTTTCATGTGTTTATTTTTAAGATATTGCAAAATTTAATTTAATTTTTTGAGATTGTTCTGTTTACATCCAAGTGTAATTATCCCGGGCAACGCCGGGTACCTCTTCTAGTATCTATATAAAGAAGGATGTTTGTGGGTCTGTGCGTCTGTGGGTCTGTGGATCTGTGTGTACGTTTTTTATACAAATCTACAGTTTTATTCCGATCTTGATAAAATTTCGCATACATGACCTTTAAAGCATGAGGAAGGTCACTTTCTACCTCAGTGTTCGGAAAAATAATAAATATCGATAAAAAATCGATATTCATGGTTAAGGCAAGGCATATTAATGAGAAATATCTCATGACCAGCAATGCAAGGCAAAGTTGGTACAACAATAGGTATCAACAATGGTATCAGCACGCAATTCACAAACACACGGCATGAACCAACAATATATATCTCATGACCAACAATGAAAGGAAAAGTTTGTGCAAGTGTAATTATCCCGGGCAACGCCGGATACCTCTTCTAGTCTTCTATATATATAAAGAAGGATGTTTGTGGGTCTGTCTGTGGGTCTGTCTGTGGGTCTGTCTGTAGGTCTGTGGGTCTGTTTTTTATACAAATCTACAGTTTTAGTCCGATCTTGATAAAATTTCGCATACATGACCTTTAAAGCACGAGGAAGGTCACTGTCTACCTCAGATTTCGGAAAAATAATAAATATCGATAAAAAATTGATATTTATGGTTATGGCAAGGCATATTAATGAGAAATATCTCATGACCAACAATCCAAGGCAAAGTTGGTACAACAATAGGTATCAACAATGGTATCAGTACGCAATTCATAAACACACTGCATGAACCAACAACATATATCTCATGACTAACAATGCAAGGCAAAGTTTGTGCAACAATAGGCCCATTGTGTTCGCATCAACAATGGTATCAACGCGCAATTCACCAATAACAATGAGCACAGAATGATGATGTAATGTTAAAGCAATCTTTCCAAGAATTATAACAATGAACATAAAATGATGATGTAATATGGATAAGTTTCAATTTGTAACAATGCATAGAATTCCTGTTATTCAGGCTTTACTTAGAAAAGAGAGTTCTTAGTACTTAATAATTTCTTGATAATCTTTAAAAATGATCAGTAACTGGAGATAATGGAGAGTTAGCAGACGATTGAGAAAGAGTGGAAAGACGACAGAGCAAGCACTCCTTTAGCTCCGTGATGTATTGAGCAAATGGGAAGCAAGTAAATAGAAGAATCGGCGACTGCTACACTGCACAAAGTGATGAATGGCCAAGTTTTGCTTCAACACATCGAGAGAAGAGTAGAAATTGCAACAACACTAAGTATACATCTGAGGTAAGATTACGTGAGTAAGAAATTATTTAGACTAGCAGTGGCATCCTTGGAGAGGTCCAGCACCATTGCGAGCCTTTAAAAAGATTTTTATTAAAATTTTCATTAAGAATTTTTACTGTATTAATTCTAAGCATTTTCATGTGTTTATTTTTAAGATATTGCAAAATTTAATTTAATTTTTTGAGATTGTTCTGTTTACATCCAAGTGTAATTATCCCAGGCAACGCCGGGTACCTTTGCTAGTCATTACA
This sequence comes from Rhysida immarginata, assembly GCA_023313115.1. NCBI lineage: Eukaryota > Metazoa > Arthropoda > Chilopoda > Scolopendromorpha > Scolopendridae > Rhysida > Rhysida immarginata. The sequence continues at coordinate 2,351 of JAHWFO010015217.1, forward strand.
ATATAGAGCGAAGGGACTATCCATTCTAAGAAAACTCCGAAAGACAGGAATTTACGTCTTTAGTGAAAAAATTTATTCTACGTGATATATCGGGGCTTGATTTACGAAAAAAAAATTTTTTAAAGGTACACAATGGATGTACCTGCCAAAGGATGCCGTCTAGTCTGAATAGTTTTTTACTCTCGTAATCTTACTTTAGATGTACACTTGATGGTGATGCAATTTTATTTCTTCCTTCGATGTCTTGAAGCAAAAATTGTCCATTCATCACTTTGTGTAGTCTAGCGGTCGCCGATTCTTCTATTTACTTGCTTACAATTTGCTCATTACAGAACATAGCTAAAGGAGTGCTTCCTCTATCGTCTTTCACTCTTTCTCAATAGTCTGTAAACTCATTATCTCCAGTTACTGATCATTTTTAAAGATTTTCAAGAAATTGTTAACTACTAAGAATTCTCTTTTCTAAGAAAAGCGCGAATAACAGAAATTCTATGAATTGAATTCTATGTTGCACAAACTTTGCCTTGCATTGTTGTCATGAGACATATATTGTTGATCCTTGCATAATGTGGTGCATTGCGTGTTCACACCATTGTTGATACCTTTTGTTCTACAAACTTTAATTTGCATTGTTGGTCATGTAATATTTCTATTTGATATGTTTTGCCAAAATCATGAATAGGGATTTTTATCAATAATTATTACTTTTTTGAAATCTGAGGTAGACAGTGACCTTCCTAATGCTTTGAAGGTCGTGTGTGCGAAATTTTATCAAGATCGGAATAAAACTGTAGTTCTGTATAAAAAATAAACAAAAAACACACAAACCCACAAACAAACCCAAAAAAAACAAACAAACATCCTTCTTTTTATGTATAGAAAGAAGATGTCAGTATTGGCAATTTAAGCTATTTTTAACAGTTTCTTGAGATCAAGTGATTTTGTGGCCTACTTTCCAATATATGTTGACACCCATATTTATCACAAACAAGCACACAAACAGTTGCCTAAAGTATCGTAGTGCATACATCTGCTGAGAGATATTCCAGGAACCCAATTCTACAAAGTGTTATATTCGTAAAATTAGTATTTACAATAAAGACGGATACATATGAGAGAAGGACAGGACACAAAAACCCTAAAATAAAATAAAATGAAGAGCAAATATATTATGGTTAATATAAAAGAAGAAATTCGAAATTAATAAATAAAATCAAAACAAAAAGCTGAAATTTCAGATAGAGACTATTGTTTTATCAAAGCAAAGAGGATGTTCTCTATAAGCAAAAAATATTAGAGAATTAACCTGAAGTTGCTTTGGTAAAAGACAGTCTCTATCGGAAGCGCCAACTTTTTATTTTGATATCTTTATTAATTTAAAATTTTTTATTTTATATTAATTATTACTTATTTGCTTTTGTTTTTTTAATTATTAAAAAATCTGATTAGAATAACGTTTGATTTTCTAATTAAAAAGATTTATGTACTTCATTAAGACTTTGATTATGATAGGGAGAATATATCTGACGATTTATTTGCTAGCTTTTTAAAATGTATGAGGCGCATCTGGAAAGTAAACACCTTTCCGTAAAAAAAACAAAACTACTTTATATATTATAAAAAACTATTGTTCATCAAATTCTGTATACCTTTAACTGTTTTCCACATAGTTTACAAGTTTATTTAAACAATTGTGGTAGCCCTTAATGTACTTCTGGATGTTCATTTCATAGAAACAGTCGCTGATGAATGAAGTCCAGAACTAAAGTCTTCACAACAAAACAAAGATTTGCAACAAGCAGATACTGATTTGTGCTTAAGCAACTCAGGCACAGAGAATTAATTTTACCTAGTTAAATTCTGCTTTTTACTGGTATTTATTGAACGCAGTAAGCAATACAAATTAGAATGATCTGCGTTGTTACAATGTGATGAAACGAGTGACCCCGATAAGAGGAGTCAAAACTTGATATAGATGAAAAGAGGTTTTTCAAAAAAAAACAACAGAAATCTATCTATCTATATAAAGAAGGATGTTTGTGGGCCTGTGCGTCTGTGGGTCTGTGCGTGTGTGGGTCTGTGGATCTGTGTGTACGTTTTTTATACAAATCTACAGTTTTATTCCGATCTTGATAAAACTTCGCATACATGAACTTTAAAGCATTAGGAAGGTCACTGTCTACCTCAGATTTCGGAAAAATAATTAATATCGATAAAAAATCGATATTCATGGTTAAGGCAAGGCATATTAATGAGAAATATCTCATGACCAACAATGCAAGGCAAAATTGGTACAACAATAGGTATCAACAATGGTATCAGCACGCAATTCACAAACACACTGCATGAACCAACAATATATATCTCATGACTAACAATGAAAGGAAAAGTTTGTGCAAGTGTAATTATCCCGGGCAATGCCGGGTACCTCTTCTAGTCTTCTATATATATAAAGAAGGATGTTTGTGGGTGGGTCTGTGCGTCTGTGGGTCTGTGTGTATGTTCTTTATACAAATCTACAGTTTTATTCCGATCTTGATAAAATTTCGCATACATGACCTTCAAAGCATGAGGAAGGTCACTGTCTACCTCAGATTTCGGAAAAATAATAAATATCGATAAAAAATCGATATTCATGGTTATGGCAAGGCATAATAATGAGAAATATCTCATGACCAACAATGCAAGGCAAAGATTGTACAACAATAGGTATCAACAATGGTATCAGCACGCAATTCACAAACACACTGCATGAACCAACAATATATATCTCATGACCAACAATGCAAGGCAAAGTTTGTGCAACAATAGGTATCAACAATGGTATGAACTGGCAATTCACAAACAATCTGCACAAACCAACAACATATGTGTCATGACCAACAATGCAAGGAAATGTTTGTGCAACAATAGGTATCAACAATGGTATCAACACGCAATGCACCAACCCAAGGCAGGGATCAACAATATATATCTCATGACCAACAAAAAAAGGAAAATTTTGTGCAAGTGTAATTATCCCGGGCAACGCCGGGTAACTCTTCTAGTTGAAGAATAAAACTGAAATAGAATGAATGACCAATCATCATTAGGTGAAATTATAATTCAAGTTATAGAATATAAGTCAAGATAATGTTACTGTTTTCAATCTGTCAACAGATAAATTTATTCACAACATGAGAAATACGAATAAACGTCAATATTAACATAACTGGACACAAGTTCTTTTTGAACAGGGAGGAACACAGTAGCTCAAAATCCCTAAAGTTCTTACTATTAAATAAATCAATGAAACTACTCAATCGTGTGGCTACTCGCAACATAATTCCAATAAGTTACAAATGTATGTACTCAAAAAAAACTTGCATGTCGCGGGACACCCAACCGTAGTGAAACTTCAAATGCATCCATAACAAGAATGGAAGAATGAACAGAAGTGCATAATAATATCAACCCTTTCATCTGTCCTTGGTGAAAAACATTGGATGATGTAATCAGTGAAAAGGATTAGTTACAAATAATAATTGAAAAAAACAAGAATTTAAAACATTAAAGAACGACCATCAGCACAATCTCTTAGTTTAAATGTTAACACTGTCTCAAAAGCTTTAGAGAAATATAAATAATGTTTTTTAATGCACTTTATTATACAATAAACTAAAATGTATACTTTTGACACTTAAACAAGGAATCCAGCAGTACAATTAATGAAAAAATTATTAATGGATGGGGAGGGAGTTGAAATCCGAGTTACAGCATTGCCAAAACGATGTTAGAAAAAACTGATATTAAACGCGAGCATGCGAAATGATTTCATTAAATCAACAATCACTGACCTTCGAATTTTACGGATAGTCTACGCTCCACAACAATCAAGTTTTATTCAAATTATATATTAATTTGAAAACTAACTTTCAACTTTTAAACTCAATTTTATCGATGAAGGCAAAGAGACAGAGGGTTAATCTTAGAGGCATTCCTATTCTAGTTCTCGATGATCTATCCGAATCTGAAGGCAAATTCAAAAATTTCGAAAAAAAATGGCAACACTATACGACCGACTGCACAAATCCAATTGTTCATTAACGCTTTGCATTCTTTTATTAAAGTTACTTTTGTTGCGGTATGCTATATGGCAGGGTTGGGCACGATTGAGGACAATTAGTGCCACATTCCAGATTTTCATATACTATAAAGAGCCACACAATAGTCACATAGTAGTAGATGCACCATCTCAAATAGCAGAATGTTATAAGGCCTGTTCAAATGATAGTGATTCCGACTGTAGCGCGCGAGCACGTGAGTGCGCAGACACGAGGCAAACGGGTGATTGTTGACGTATCGTCTGCTTATTCTGATGCTCTTATTTCGTTTGCGTTACAACGGACCCTCCTATTAAATTTCCGTTCAAAACTGACCCACGAACGTTGATAATTTTTCTGACAGCTGAGGACATTCCACCAGTTGATATTCATGCTCGGATGTTGAATGTTAATGGAGAAGCATGTGTTATTGAATGCAACCGTGGTGCGTTGGCCCAAAATATTCCATGATGGTCGTGTAGAAACGGCTGATAAACCATGTCCAGGCCAAGCAAACGTTATCATCACCAATCAATTTTGAAGACAGACATGGATAAGTCAATTCGCGAGGACAGGTGGATAGACAAAGTCACTTGCGAAGGATTACAGCATCAGTATTGGTTACGCATATGATGTAGTGTTAAGCCTGGGACACAGCAAAGTCTGATGTCAGTGGGTACTTCGAATGCTCATGGAAAAGCACAAAGGGCCGCGTATTGGCTGCTGTTCGGATCATTTAGAACGACACAGGCATGAGGGGGAAGCGTTTTTGAAGAAGATTACCGTGGTAGATAAGACCTGGTGCATTATTGGGAACACTCCGGGAAGTAATCCACAATGCAGTTACAAATGAGTGGGAGCATCCATCATCACCACGGCCCAAAAAATTCAAGTCGCAAAGTTCGGCCGGGAAGGATATACTTACGTGTTTCTTTGATTCCGACGGCCCTTGCTTTTGGGGTTTATGGAACCTAAAACCCATATTAATACTATTGCATACACCTAGACACTGAAGAACTAGCATCAACTGTGAAACAAGCGTCCTGTTAAGCTCAATTACTGGGTGATCCTCCGCCAGGACAATGCTTGGCCACATGTTGCAAGACTGGTATAGGAAACAATCACCATTATGAGGTGAAAGGTTCTGCCACATCCTCTTTATAGCCCGGACCTCTGACCATGTGATTTTCATGTGTTTAGTCCTTTAAGAAAAGTACTGAAGGTCGACAATTTGCCAATGATGAGGAGGTTGAGGACGCCGTACGGGCATATTTCAGAGAGCAGCAGAAAACGGATTTTTTTGCGGACGTTATTAGTCGATTGATGCCCCAGCGGAGTCTTGTATTGCGGCAGGTGGAAATTTTATTTAGGACTGCGCGTCTATAATAGTGATTATCAGATGGTCTTCTTTCATATAAACCAAGATAAAAATTAAAACTTTCATTTAATCCGTCTCAGTGCCCTTTGAATCTCTTTCATTTGAACATGACTTATAGACATCAATTTAATAAGATTGAGTGAAAATATTTATGAAAAAACAGGTTTAAATTTCCAATGGGAGCCACAGAAAACTCAATGAATAGTCGCATGCGGCTTTCGGAGCCTCATTCGACCGTCTGCTATGTAGTATATTCACTGTATTTTTTGCCTTTTAGCAGATATACATTGCGGATTTGATTCCAACTGTTGTGTTTTAGGAGCTAGAAAATTGCGTACACTTCGTTTTAGCTTCCTTTTTATGTTATTTGTTAGGAATTGCTTCTTCAGTTCGTTTTAGCTCTATACTCTCTCATGCGTTCTACACTTGTTTTAGGGGCGAACTCTCTGTTTGATTCACATAACTACAATCATAAAAAATATTAAGCCAGGCATCTGCACTATTCACGATTATGCAGTAAAAATGGTTCTCTGACACAACGGGACAAGACAGAACGGGACAGACAAAACGGGAAAGGACGGAACGGGATGGTGACAAAAAGGGACAATGACATAACGGAACGGTGACAAAAACGGACAATGACACAACGGCACATAGGCAAAACAGGACATAGACAAAACGGGACAGAATCATGATGTTTAAAATCATCGATTAATCGCCACACAAAAACATTTCACGAAAGTTTATAAAATTTATATAAACTTAAGAATATCAGGAGCATATTCTTAAGTATTTTCACTAAATATGCACTTATACTGAAGAAGATATCAGAGGACAGTTACCCTTCATGGCAAGGAAAGGACTTAGTCACATATAGCCGATGACTAATATAAATAGATATATCTGGTTTCTGATAACACAGAGGTCCCCTTAGCTTTTTTGAGACTCCTCCCGGATGACTAACATGACACGATGAGCCACCGGATGGCGTGAGCTCTCCCGTCACGTATAGTTGGCGTAATCACATCTTTAAATATACAATTACAATCAAATCTATGTTTTTATATTGTCAAATGTCAATTGACCTTACCGTCTTGTAAGTATTTATAAACTGAGTATACTCTTCTACATCTCTCATACTACATGCATTTTGACCAGGATAAACGTTTAATATAATTATAAGTCGTTAATTATTCAAAATGAGATAATTTAATCAACACTGAAAAATTATTTACATTCAAACTTTCATTTATTGAAACTTTTGTAAAACAAAATGTCTGATTTAAGGTTTATTTCGATAAAATATTTAATGCATTTTTTATTTTGTTATAATATTCAGATTCGAACTAATCCTCAGGATTCAAAATCTTGCGTGCCCCGTACACTATATCATACTAAGATAAGCCAACTTTTAAGCTATTGTGTTCATACCTCACTCATAGGTTCTACCTTCTCAAATACTTATTTTATTAACATTCACTCTTACATTAATTGCGGGAACACTAATTGCAGTTACCTCCTCTGTATGATTTACAATCTGAATAGGATTAGAGCTAAATTTATTATCAATAATTCTTATTTTAGTATTCAATTCTAAAAATGACACTTCAAAAAAGTATTTTATAACACAGGCTCTAGCATCATCTATCTCCTGATATGAAACATCATGATTCTGTCCCCTTTTGCTTATGTCCCCTTTTGCCTATGTCCCGTTGTGTCATTGTCTGTTTTTGTCACTGTCCCGTTTTGTCTTTGTCCCTTTTTGTCATCGTCCCGTTCCGTCCTTTCCCGTTTTGTCCGTCCCGTTCTGTCTTGTCTCGTTTTGTCATGCCCCGTTCTGTCTGGTCACCGTAAAAAAGTATTACATTTCAATGTGGAGGCCTTCTCTCTCGGTGATCATTCAGATGTTAACAATCAGTGTTTTCCATTTGTTGAAAACAGTGAAGGTTGGATTTTTTGAACTACTTCACTGCTGTAACGCGAAAAACGTTTCATTCTAAGCATTTAACTCCCCAAGTCGTTGTCGCCACATAAAAAGTTTCACTTCAAAAAGGAGCAGAAAATAACTACTCACAAGTTAACTCAATGAGATCTCAATAAACACGAATACAATTACAAAATCAATAAACAAATATCTCACAACTAAAACCCCAACCCAAGATACACAGAGTAATAATTCACTAGCATTCTAATACTAGTCAAATATTTTTTCAATAAATAGCCATAAATAACGTGAGGAAATGATCTCAATACTTCAGAATATATACACGAAAATTACGAGATAATGAATAAACTTCCAAAAATTTAACAACAACGACTCTTTGGAATTCTCAATATCCCATACATTTTGTGGGTCATATGACCTGATTATGAGTCTTTTGATTCTTCCAATACGAAACATTAAAAAAGAGTCATATTGGACACACACGTCACCTAGTGTCAGTTGATTCAAATTCTAGGGTCAATGTTGTCAAATGTTGATTCACATGTTAGGGTACAATTAACGCTTTCCTACAGGCTGTAAAACTCAATAAGGACCTTTATGTAATTATTTATGTGGAATCATATGACTCATTCCCATGTAACTTGAGACTCAATAACGGATTTTAGAAGATACTTTTTTAAAGTCATCTTATTTGTTTCAATAGGATTTAGGATTCGTTATCACACTTTATTTATTCTTCATTCAGAGTCATAGGATCCATTCTCCATGGTCAAAAGATTCATTCACATTGAATTGAAGCCAATTGAAGAAGTTTTTCTGTACTTCATATGGAGATATATGATTCGTTTCTGTTTAATTTAAGTCTGTTAAAGAAACTTTTGATAATACGTCATTAAAAGCCGATTCTAAAACGTCTCTAATTAGCTTATCCAATTAGCTGTTTGATTATTCGCTTAACCAATTTGCTTATCCAAATAACTTATCCAGTTAGCTTTATCCAATCAATCAAATGAGATACGGGTCTAGATTTAGCAATAATGGAAAACTTTAATAAGAGCCTACGCGTTTCGACGTTACGTCATCATCCCGGGCAACGTAATCAAGTGATACAAGAGGACATGGCCATAGTTCGCACACATGGTACAACGTTAACTAATCAGAATCCAACAGAGGCTCTCCCTCCGTTCGGCCAACACAAAAGGTGAAAATGTAAACAAACTTTACATTCAAAACAATATAAAATGATTAAAAATAATTTAAATATAAATATAAATAAACAACAACAAAAACAATAATAATAATATAATAATAATAATAATAATAATAATAATAATAATAATAATAATAATAATAATAATAATAATAATAATAATAATAATAATAATAA
>JAHWFO010015218.1:2573-17566 GCA_023313115.1 Rhysida immarginata
TAGGTGTCGGGAGTTAGCTTCCGACCAGCGAAAGCTGTGGGCCAAGTCCATGTTGCCTCGTTAAGGGTGTTTAAGTTTTTTACGTCGGGTGTAGCATAATGCCACCTGTAAGATCTTTTTTAGATCTTAACTCCGTGGAGGCAATACCATCTGCCTCTTCACTTCAAAAGTGGAGAGAGAGAAGTAGTGTACATCTGGTTTTCCTCGCCTGTGATTTTGGATTTTCTCCTGGAGTGGACATTTCTAGGACTGGACATTTTGTAAGTGACTTTTTGTGCATTCATTGATTTATTTTTGTCGGCGTACGTGACCCCAGGCTCGCCCTGGGTGCTCGCGACCCGTCCATCACCTACCGGCGTCGTCTGTGACCAGTGGAAGACTGCAGACCATGGAGAGGATGATTCTCGTCACCAGCGAGAGAGCCTTCAACGTGGCGGAGTTTGTGAAGGCCCTGCTGTCCAAGATCGACGTGCCAGAGTTCCTGCCGAGCGATCATCCAGCAGTCATCTGCCTCCAGAAACTTTCTGCTACGGAGCACCGTCTGCTTGCAGCAACTGACTCAGTTGCTAGGAAGATTATTGAAGCTAAGTTTGTTACAGTTAATGACATCAGGATTAATTTGTTTCCCTACAATCCATCTCGATTGGTGATTTTAGTGCGGGGTATCTCCCCTTTGGTGGCATGGGCCTACATTCTCAATGTGTTTAGTCAATTTGGTGAAGTTCTTCTGGTGGGCAAAAGCATAAAATGTCTTGCGTCGAAGTAGAATCAGGGAGTGCCCTGCCTGAAGAAGTGAACAAGACTCCTTCCTCTAAGATTATAACCTCTAATGATGTGTCAAATGTGATTTCTGGCGATTCATCCGATGATAAATTAATAATTGACGAAGACAACTCTATGGAAGTTAATGATGACTTAAAGCCTGCTTCTGTTGTGCTTGAAAGTGGTTCTCCAGCGTTTCAGCGGGGAAAGTCACTCTCGCAATCTTCTGAATATGATGCCAGCCCATCGCCAACAAGGTCGGATAAGTCCCAACCGTCACGCAGCCGTTCCAGAAACCGTAGGTCCAAAAATAGGCGTTCCAAAAATCGGCATGCTAAGAAAAGCTCTGATAATGGTCTATCACTAGCGAATAATCATGAAGGCAATTCTTCTACCCAGCTTCCCAATGATGACGTTTAAATACATCTCTCTCAACATCTGTTCGTTGTGTTGTCGTTTTAAGCAGGATGTTCTTGCCACGTTCGTTCAGATTCACTCCTCAGATTTTCTGTTACTGCAAGAAGTTAAGTTGAGTAATCCTGACATCAAACAATGTTTGCGTTTTTTGTATAGTTTTTTTTTATCAGCCAAGTATTTTGTTAATTCTTCTTCATCGCATTCTTGTGGTATAGCCATTATTATCTTTAATCCGAACTTTCAGGTGGATGCGATTGAACGTGATTTAGATTCGAGGGTAATTTCTCTGGACATTTCGTTGCTAAAGTTTAAGTTTCGTCTAATTAATGTGCATGCGCCTAACTCAATAAGGGAACGGCGTGCTTTTATGTCTGAGTTATCGCCTTTTTTTTTTACTACTTTGCCTTTGGTGATGGCGGGCGATTTCAATTCACATCCTGATGTCCGTAATGTTTTTTCTACTGGTCATATTTTTACTATTTGTGATCAAAATAAGCTAGTTATGTTTGGCCTGTTTTAAATACAGATGATCCCGGGTATACGTTCAGCCGGGGTTTTTGTCAATCGCACCGATTAGACCTCTTCCTGGTGGATCCACTTTTTTGTCCCAATCATGTACAATGGTGGTGCTTCCCGTGTCGTTCTCAGACCATGATGCTATTTCGTGGTCTTGGTCTTTGCCGGAAGGGTCCTCTAGGGGATGAATATCTCCTTGGTCGATGATCCAAGCAATTTTCAAAAATTCGCCTCTTTCTTTGAGCGCATTTCTTCACCTCTGACCCCTACATTGGAATCATGACAGTTAATAAAATCAAGACTGAAGAAGTTCTTCAGAAGACTAGGTATTGCTGCCGCGAGGAGGATGCGTCATCATATTATGCGGTTGACCCAGATCCTCGGCACGCTGAAGCGTTCTACTTCCCGTGGGGAATATGCGAGGGATATTAGGCAGATACGATCTGAAATCAATGCGCTCTGTCACTGCATTTACATGCACACTTTCGATCCGGATCGAAAGACAAGTTTCAAGTCAATCCTGCAAAAAGTGGCATGTAAACAGGCTTCAACACCCCGATCCGGATCGAGTTCAATCCCGTCGAAAGAGGTGATTTGAAACCTCAGGAAAGAGGTCAGTCAAATAATAATATCCGGATTGAGTTCAAATTTGCTGTTTGGTTGAAAGAAAAAATATAGAAAATTTTAGCTAAAATAAGTTCTTGGTTGATTTATACCTCAACACAATAAATATTTATAAATAAATAAATGAATAAATTTTAAAATACATTGCATGTTTAAATTTTTTTTTGTAAACTTTTTTATCAAAATGTCATTTTTCCTAATTAAAAATTTTCAAATTGTCAATCAAATTGGAGTTTTATATATATATTTTTATCAAAATTTAATTTAATAATTTTTTTATCAAATTATAATTATCAAATTAAATATTATATTTATATCAAAAATTTCAATTTAACAATTTCTATTTTATTAAATTATAATTTGATAATTATTTATAATAATTATAATTGTAATTTTATAATTTTTATTATTTAATACAATTAAATTGAAGTTTTTGTTATAAATCTAAAAATTAATTTGATAAAATCTATTAAAATTATGTTTTCATAAGAATGTATAAAATTATATTTTGATACAAATAAGCATAAAAAACTTAAACATGCAAATATATTTTAAAAGTTATTAAGGATTATTATATTGAGGTAAATATATCAAAAACTTGACATATAAATAACATTATAGTTAACATTATAAATAACCTCAACCTTATTATTTATATATAGAAAATTTTAATTGAAAACAAAATTTAAAGAAAAAATCAATAATTACAAAATTTATTGATTGTCAATTAAATTTCCAGGCGATAATAATGAGAAAATTTTTAAAAATTGAATTTCAGCCGTATTTTAGAGGAAGCGTAATTCAAGTGATAAAGCCGACTGAGCCAACAATGGCGGATTTTGTAGCAGATGACAAAGTCTGGCGTACTTTCCTAATCTAGAGCTTTACCCACAGGGCATCTTATCGGACTCGATCCGGATCGAGTTAGATGCATGTAAACGCGAGGCAATTTTGGATTAACTCAAGTCGATCCGGATCGAAACGTGCATGTAAACGTAGTGTGTGTGCGGAAGGCGGCTGGGGCAGCCATTCGTGCCAAAGCAACGTGGATAAAAGAAGTTGTCTAGGCATCTTCTAATGCGTTTGCGGAGGACCGCTCTAGGGCTGCTGCGCGTCTCGTTCCTCATGTTTGCTCTGATGGTCAATCTTTTTCTGAAGAGGGCGATATTATTTCTGTCTTTCATGCCTTTTACAAAGATTTATTCTCTTCGCCGCTTCGTCCGTCGGACGATACTCTCGAATGGATTCGTCTGCTTCCTGTTCTTTCCCATACGGATGATTCTGTTTTAACAAGAAGGTTCTCAAAGCAGGAGGTTTTATCATACATTGCGTCTGGTAGGAAATATGCATCTAGCCCTGGAGTGGACGGATTTACATATGAATTTTACGCAAAATCTTGGTCGGTGATTGGGGACTTTTTGATAAGGGTTTATAATTCTATTTTGGCAGTCCCGTCGAGCATTAATGCAGCTTTCATGGTTGACAAGATTATTTTACTTCCCAAATGTGCATCTCCGTCGTTGGTTTCCCATTGGCGGCCCATAACGCTATTGAATGCAGACTACAAGATCTTTACTGGGGTCTTGCAGTCGCGGTTAAAGCTGGTTGTGTCGGAGTGCTTCGATCCCGGTCAGACCTGCTCCATCCCAGGTCGGCGTATGACGGACAATCTTGTATATTTGCGGTGCATTATCGAAGAAGCTCTTTTGCGTAAGCACTCATTGGCTGTCTTGAGTTTGGACCATGAAAAAGCATTTGATAAGGTAAATCATGAATTTCTGTTTAGTATCTTTCGCCATCTCGGTCTTAAAAAATTTGCGTCGCTTTTGCAATCTATGTATGCGCCATCCGAGTCATTTGTCTCAGTTAACGTCCTGACGTCTGAGGTTTTTCCGTTGCAGAAAGGCATACGTCAAGGCTGCCCGCTTTCGCCTCTCCTTTACGTTCTTTACATTAAGCCTCTTTTGAAATACATTAACCGTCACCCTGGGATTGAGGGCTATACGCTTCCGCTCATCTCGTTGAAAATTGTTTCACTGGCGTATGCGGATGATATCGTTCGGACAGCGGCAGATGCATATGCTCTGGGGGTTCATTACAATGCTTTCACTTCGTTCAGTTCGTCAACAGGCTCAACGTTAAATCTGTCCAAGTCTAAAGGTATTGCCGTGGTGAATTGGTCTCAGGATTCCTTGAGGAGTTTTCCTTTGTCTGCGGCCATTCTGTTAAAGTTCTGGGCCATGTTTTTTCCTTCAATGGGGTGCGATTGCATCTGAGTGTAGGCAAAAAATGGCGAGATCCTTCCGTTTTCCGGTATCTATGGCTATCTGAACGACTTGAAAGTGCACCTTATCCCCTTGATTACTTATCGGCGTCTTCTTTCTATGCCTTTGATGGCAGATCTGAAGGTACTATAGAAAGAGTTCGTAAAATTTGTCTGGGCTCCTCAAATTAATAGGCATCCAGTGTCTGACCACTTGCTTTGTTTACCGTGGAAGAGAGGCGGTATTGGAGTCCCAGTCATTTATAATCAAATCGCTGCTTTTGTTTTGGGGATCTTCGTTACGTTTTTTGAGCATCCTCCGCCTAGGTGGGCTCCTCTGGTTGCGCTGCATTTGGAAGGGTTTTTCCGTTCGTATGGTCTTCCGTCTTTACTCAGCGGCCGTCATGCAGTCTATATAGACTCATCGGCTTTTTATTTTTCTCTGAAGGCACTTTTTACTCGAGTTTTGAAAGATTTGGAACTGGTCGACCCAGCACAGTTGGGCGGCCTCAAGAAGGTTTGGTTTGTGGAAAATTTACAGGTTGCACCGGACCCTGAGTTTGTGCAAATTTTTCCAAATTCGGAGTATTCTAAGGTATTTGAATTAATTTATACAGTCAGATGCAATTATCGGTGGTTTGACACTCAGTGGCGACTCCTGCACGAAGGGTTTTTACTTTGCAAAACATACATTGGTGGGGTTTGTCCGATTCAGAGTTGTGCGAGGAGTGCAGGATCCCTGAAACTGTTCGTCACATTTTTGATTGCAAGTTTGCCTCGAGGTGTTGGGCAGCGCTTAAAAGCCACTATGAATTACCTTATATATCTTATCACATGATAAGGTTTTTGTTAGGTGAAGTAACGGGCAAGGTTCTCCCTTTTGATTTGATGATTCATATTGGTTTTGTAAACAGAGATCTTTGTGAAGCAAGAGTTTTGCGTGTTAAAGGTTTGCTTGTTCCTTGTGAGGTGGTCTGGAGGAAAGCCCACTCTTACATTCGATTTCTTCTTTTGAACGAATATCTTAGGTTGTCCTCCAAGATTTTTCGGAGGCGTTATGCGAGCTCAGGGAAGCTCTGTTCTCTGAATAAGTCGTGCAGTGGTTTTTGTTTTAGATTTCCAAGATCCTTAGATCTCAGCCTTTGATTTTTGTTTTGTAGTTCCACTATTCTGTTGTTTGGTTTTCTGCCTTAAACGTGCAAAGCTCTGCACTCTCTTAACATCTTGGGTTAACTTAGAATTTTAAAGCGTTTGCTGCACTACTGTCAACTTATGTGCATCCCGTGTGTGGATCAAAGACGTTGTTCAAGCCTCCTCTAATGTGTTCACTGAGGAGCGTGTTCGCATTTCTTCTCGTCTGGTTCCGAGTGTTCATGTGGACGGCCAGCTCATTTCCGGCGAAGATGATATTGTCTCCGCCTTTCATACTTTTTACAATGATTTGTTTTCTTCATCTCCTAAACCAACTGATGAGACGCTAGCGTGGATCCGACTGCTTCCGGATCTTCCTCTTCGGAAGATTTGGTTCTGATGCACGGTTTTACGAAACAAGAAGTGTCGTCGTTTCTTTCGTCAGTTGGGAAATCCACGTCCAGTCCTGGCGTGGACTGTTTCTTGTAGAATTTTTATGCTAAAACTTGGTCAGTTATTGGTGATTTTTTGTTGAAAGTTTATGATTTCATCTTGTCGTCTCCGTCAAGCATCAATGCGGCCTTCACAAAGGGCAATATCATTCTTTTCCCTAAGTGTGCCTGCCCGTCGTCAATTTCTCATTGGCGTCTAATAACCTTGTTGAACACGGTCTACAAGATGTTCACAGGAGTTTTGCAGTTGCGTTTGAAATCGATGGTAGCTGACTGTTTCGATTCCGGGCAGACTTGTTCTATCCCGGGGCGTCACATGTCAGATAATCTCGTGACTCTTCGTTGTGTTTGCGAAGAGGCGCTTCTGCGAAAACAAACTCTAGCAGTCCTAAGTTTGGATCAAGAAAAAGCATTTGATAAAGTTAATCATGAGTATCTTTTTCCAGTTTGTAACCACCTTGGGCTCCATAGATTTTCAGCACTTTTACAAGGTTTACATGTGTCTGCTGAGTCGTTTGTTTCGGTGAATGGTAGGCTGTCGGCCGTTCTTTCTTTACAGAAAGGCGTCCGGCAGGGCTGCCCGCTCTCTGCTTTGCTGTACATTTTGTATATCGAACCACTTCTTAAATTCCTTAACCGCCATCCTGCAATCTGTGGTTTCTCGCTTCCCTTCATTTCGTTTAAAGTGGTCTCATTGGCATATGCAGATGAGATTGTTTTGGTGGCGACAGATCCGTATACTCTGCAGGTTTTTTATAATACCTTTGCTGCATCCAGGGTTTCAACTGGCTCGTCGTTAAACCTAACTAAATCTAAAGGCATTGCAGTTGGGAACTGGTCGCATACTTCCTTGGAGAATTTTCCCCTATCGTGGGTCCGCTCCATTAAAGTATTGGGCCATGTTTTCTCTTTTGACGACACAGATACGCTGCAATGGGGGAGCCATTGTTGCTGAGTGCAGGAAGAAAATGTCTCGGCCGTTTCGTTTCCCTGTGTCTATGGCAACCCGAGCGGTGTTTTTGAAGGTCCATCTTATCCCTTTGATAATATATCGTGCCTTCTCTGTTTGTCTTCCATGGCTGATTTGAAGGCGTTGCAGAAGGAGTTCGTACAATCTGCTTGGGCTCCTGCAATAGGAAGACGGCCTGTATCTGATCATGTGGTTTGTTTGCCCCAAAATAGAGGTGGTGTAGGGGTGCCAGTTATTCATGATCATATTGTTTCAGCTGTTTTGGCAATTCTTGTTAAAGTTTTTGAGCGGCCCCCTCCCGTGTGGACCCCATTGGTAGCTCTCCATTTGGACGGGTTTTTCTGTTCTTGTGACCTTCCATCTTTGGTCAACAGGTGCCATGTGGTTTACATGGATCCCTCGCCTTTTTATTTTGCTTTGAAGGCCATGTTTTCTCGTATTGTGCCTGAGATGAAGCAGATTGATTCTTCTCAACTAGGCAGTCTTAAGAAAGCGTGGTTTGTTGATAAACTGCAGGTAGCAAAAGAATTAGACTTTATTGCAGGTTTCCCGAATTCTGAATGGGTAAAGATGTTTGGTCAGATTCATTCCCTTAGGTTCAACTATAGGTGGTTTGACACCCAATGGCGACTTTTGCATGAAGGGTTTTTTACATTGCAAGATGTTCATCAGTGGGGTCGCTCCGTTACGGAGATGTGTGCTGAGTGTAGCGTCCCTGAGACGGTCCGGCACATTTTTTTCGATTGTAAAATTGCATCCCGGTGTTGGTCGGCGCTTAGTAACCACTATGAGCTGCCATTTATTTCCTTCCATATGACTAAAAATCTGCTGGATGATTCGACGGGGAAGGCCCTCCCCTTTGACTTGATGGTTCCCATTGGATTCATCAATAGGGAACTTTGGGAGAGTCGGTGCTTGCGGGTAAAAGGAATATTTACGTCTAGTTCTATCGTTTGGAGGAAGGTTCACTCGTATGTCCGCTTCCTCCTGCTGACGGAGTAGCAAAGATTATGTTCTAAGATTTTTCAGAGGCGGTATGCTAAGTCTGGGAAGCTCTGCTCAATGAATAAATCAAGCAGCGGCTTTTGTGTGAGGTTCCCCAGGTACTTACATCTCAGTTCTTAAGTCTGGCTTTATTCTCTGTTACCTTTGGCATGGGTTCCTCTACATTGCCTTTGTGAGGAGTTTCTCTCTTGTGTTAGATTTTTGCATAGCCTCAGTTAAGTAACCATTGGCTCTGCTGTTGCAGGTGTGAGCTTGCTATAGTGTATGACGACATATGCGCTTGATGCACTATTTCCAGCTCATGTGTATCCCGTGTGTGGTCAAGCCGGTGCTTGGGCACCCACGAACAACAGTCGGAGAGAGAGGAGTAGACTTTCTGTTGGATTTGTGCCTATCTGGGTGGCCAAAGCGGGTAGGTGTCGGGAGTTAGCTTCCGACCAGCGAAAGCTGTGGGCCAAGTTCATGTTGCCTCGTTAGAGGTGTTTTTACGTTGGGTTTAGCATTATGCCACCTGAAGATCTTTTTATATCTTAAACTCCGTGGAGGCAATACCATCTGCCTCTCCACTTCAAAAATGGGAGAGAGAGGAGCCAAGCCGCAATAATAACTTGCCTTTAGCGTAAAGTAGCATCGAGAGGGCCCTAGTCGTTCTTCCGCGCTCGGTAGGCAGCATTGCGTCCTTTGGTAGTAAACGTTTTAAACTGTTGCTGTATATGTGTTTGTTGTGTTATAACTAGTGAAGTGACTGAACTTACATTAATATGCTCTTTTATCTTTCCAATAGCCCCCACCTGCAAGAATCTTTACCTTAGGCGGTTGCCGTGTTCAGTGTCAACGGTAGCCCTTAGCAGTTGCTATACTCGTACCTACTTTCGTCCTGGTTGGTTTGTTCATCAAGCTGAAGCGGACAAGTCCCTTGCGAAGACAGCTTAATCTAATCAGATGGTCAAGCCTCAAGTAGAAGAACGTCTCAGTAATTCGGCTAAGCAAATTTCTTCAGCTATCTTTCTGTGAACCCATCATTTAATATTCTTAAATATTAATACCCAGACGGGTAAAGTTATCGTCTTTTAACTTGTCAATATTGATTAAAACTAAGAGCTTAATTACTTATTTC
Organism: Rhysida immarginata; assembly: GCA_023313115.1. Lineage (NCBI taxonomy): Eukaryota > Metazoa > Arthropoda > Chilopoda > Scolopendromorpha > Scolopendridae > Rhysida > Rhysida immarginata. Next base: position 11,831 of record JAHWFO010015218.1, read on the forward strand.
GGAGAACACTTTAGAAAGCTACGAGCTTTAATTGTTAATTTCAATTATATATTTTAGAAGCCAGAGGCTTCCTTTGTACTACTTAATGTAAGAGAGAAAGAAACGATAATTACATTGTTTTGTATGAGCTGGCTCATCATCAGCTCACTCCTACTCTCTGAAATTAAATAGTTTAAAAATCAATTACATTGTCTCCCGCCTTTTCCCTCCTGTACAATAAACAGTTTACTCTGCTCAGTGGTTTAGTTGTGAGAGTAGAGAAATTATTTTCTTGACGCCGATAGATTACATGTCATTCATTTCAAGCTTCCATGTGATCTTGGTGGTTTCCGTTAATTATAGACCGAGAAATAATTAAAAATCTAGAAAAAGTCGTAGCATGCTCCATAGAAACGCAGGTTAAACAGCATGCAGATTCCACCCATCCGTTAAGGGGCCCATACACTGGCGGATGCGGCCTGTGACAGGCCAAAGGCCGCAGGCATTTTTCATCTCGCCTGTTGCCTTTATCGCGCCCACACACTGGTACAGGCCGCGTCTGTCAGTGTACAGGCCAGCTGGGTTGGCAAAGCTCCAACTTTCTGCTAAATTCCAGTTTTCTTGTAGATTTCTTGGGGGTAGATGAAAATGCATTTCACTACTTTTGCAAATTATATAATTAAAAAAATATATATAGCTGTGTGTGTTTGTGTGTGTGTGTGTGTGTGTGTGTGTGTGTGGCAACAATGAGCTGGCTCAATAATTCGCGAATAAGTTACTTTGAACTGACCACAATATCAAAATCAGTATTGAAGGTACTGTTAAAATCAAATAAAAAATAAAATAAAATTAAATAAAGGGTCATATTTTGCCAAGAATTTTAGCACTTAATTTCTCAAGTAATCCATATTTCAGTTATTGAATGTACACATTTAATGGAGTAATAATTTCGTAGAGGGTGTGAGTAAATTCAAATGAACAAGAAATCTACTTTTTAAACATGTTGAATTAATCGCCGATAGAATCCAACTTATTGAAACAAGTCAGCTCAAACTGAATATTTCGTTTTAAAGATTTTTATATATAATCAAGTGAACACTGTAATTAAACCAATAGGAATTAATGAAGAGGAAATGAAGAGTTTGGGATTTCTTTTTACTTCCTTGTACTAAGTAAAGGAAGTATTGTAATCGCGAAAAATTTCGGTTTTCAGATTTCAACGGAAATATACATTTTGACCATCCCTGAATCCATTTTGACTAGTTTCAGCGTGACGTCTGTGGTATAACTCAAAAACGATTAGCTGTGGTATGTTGAAATTTTGTAGTTAGGACTGTTGTACCATCTAGTTGTGCACCTCCCCTTTTCATTGTAATCGACTGGGCCAAAAATGTGTATTTGTGGTCTCCACAATAGACTTTCTTACATGTCTATGGAGTTTTGTTTGCGTGGAGCAATTTATGACGTCGGCGTTTGATTGTTGGACAGCGTATAGTCGTGACCGCCGAGAGAGAAGGCCTTCGCATTGAAACTTAATACATTGTTGGTTGAAATACGAATAACAATGCACTATCTATGATGATATAACAATGAATTACGTTTCAATGCGGAGTCCTTCTCTCTCTGTGATTATTATGATTTTAATAGTTCTTTCTGTTACCTTTACCGAAAGCATTGTTAAAGTCGTTGCAGACGCGGTCATGTAAGCAAAGGCTTCGTTTCCCTTTGCCTATTGTTGCGCTGCGGTTAATTTAAACTTTGTTTCGACGATCTTTTTGTTGTGCTGAATGTTATTTATTTATTTATTTATTTAGATTAGGATAAATGGATTTCATCAATGCCCGCGGGGACCAGTATGGTCAAAGACCGACAATACATTATTAAATCAAATAAAATTACAATAATTTAGTAGAACAAGATAATTACAAACTATACACTGTTCAATGAAAAACTAGACGTGTCTAATTAATTTTCCGATTTCAATTGTTAGGCATTGTTGCTAAGTAACATTAAACAATGTTTAACAAATTGAATTTGGCAATTTAATTGGGCACGCCCAGGTTTTCTTTCGTTGAACAGAGTATAATTGTTACAGTGATTAAAATTATTCAAGATGGAAGAGCGACACAAAATAAAATTTGGATAATACAATAGTACAAACTTAAGATTGCTAAACCATTAAAAGTTTATGTTAATGTTGAAAACAACCAAGGTTGTTAGAGAGAGGGTGCAAGGCCGTGAGCCGGCAAGTGGGTCCAACGGGGCAACAAAGCACCCAAGTGCGCACCCAAAACAAACCCCAAAAACAAAACATTAGGTATTGGCTAAATAACAATAGGACAAACATAATATGCTATAATTAGTATAGGGTACGAAGGCCCAAAACCTACTAAAACATAAGCAAAACGAAATGATCCCTGATCAGTAATCCAAGGCCCACAGCATGAGGCCTATTAAAACCCACATGCGAATAAGATTAATACATCATTAGGGTAACTAAATCAGGTTTAACCTTAAAAATACTACAGATCCAATAGGATAAACAACAAAATTTACAAAAAAGTTAACCAACAGGTAACACTAAAATACAAAAAGAACTCAGCAAGAAATAGCAAGAGATAGATCTGGTCGACTCAATCCTAATTAATTTAATAATAGCAAGATAAAGAAGTCAGGTCATTATATGTTTCTTCAGCCGTGACCGAAATTGAGAATATGGCGCCAAGAGACGTAATGTTGGTGGTAATTTGGCCGACATACGACACACCCCTTCTTCTATATTTAAATTTAGTTACAGGAAGATATATCTATACATAGGATAAATCTAAGTCACTTCCCCGGTGTATGTGCTCGATAACCTTAAGAACTACTGCATCGATTTTTATGAAACAAGTTTTGTTTGTTAGGGGATTTATGTAGAAACTTTGTAGGCTAGGTATTAATTCATAAAAATTGATTTTATATTAAATTATTTACGTTAATTGCTCTCAAAATGCGTCAACATGGCTGCTCATCATATGGTGATCGGCGATCGAAACGCTTAGCGCCATCTCTTGAGCAAACAAACAAACATAAGCTAATTCTACTTCATCTTAATAGCTGAGTAAATTTGCAAGAACATTGTTTCTCACATGGCCAACTGTATGTTGCCTGTTCTAGAGTTAGCGATCCTAGAAATTTATACATTTGCAGTAAAGATGCAACAACATTAAATGTCGTTTATAAGGAAGTACTCAAGACTTAGGTGTAGTCCAAAAACTTCCATTAATTTTTTGACATTAAATAAAGGTATTTTAAAATTTACCTATACTGTAACTCCACAACTTAATATTTAAACAAACTAATTCAACAAAAAATAAAAAATATGTAACACAAAAAAATTCAAAAGAACTCGATGAAATACGTAATATTTTTGTGATAGGCTGCCATGGTTTTTTCTCCTCTAACAGCTGTGTAAACAGAAACCATGCGAAGCGAAACCGAACCTTTCGCATACGATAAGGTTATTACAAGTGTACAAAATGGTGAAGGAAAGCTATTCTTTTTAGATGCTCCTGGAGGCACAGGAAAAACTTTTTTAACAAACTTAATACTATGCAAAATTAGAAGTTTCAATAAGATAGCTATTGCCGTTGCATCTTCAGGAATAGCAGCAACATTGTTACTGGGGGGACGAACTGCACACTCCACTTTTAAACTTCCCGTCACAATTATACCAGGGGACACTCCTTTCTGCCAAATAAAAAAACAAAGTGCTACTGCAAAATTACTTCGTCAATCTTCCTTGATAGTTTGGGATGAAGCTACTATGGCAAATAAGGTTGTTGTTGAAGCTTTGAATCGCACTCTGAAAGATCTTAGAAACTCCAATCAAATAATGGGTGGCTTGACATTTTTATTCACAGGTGACTTTCGTCAAACTCTACCAGTTATAACAAAAGGTACAGTTGCTGACGAAGTAAATGCTTGCTTAAAAAAGTCTTTTATTTGGGAGCATGTTATTCACCTTCTCACTCACTAAAAACATGAGGGTCCTTTTAAATAATGATCAACAGGCAGATGCATTTTCTACAAAATTGTTGAAAATTGGTTGTGGCAGTGAACCAGAAGTAAATGGTAGGATAAAACTTGATTCTTCATTGTGCAATTATGTCGAATCACTAGATTCTTTGATTGAAAAAATTTACCCCGATATTTCTAATATTCAGTCCAAGTCTTTAGGATGGTTCCAAGAGAGGACTATATTACACCACGTAACGATTCTGCTAACCTAATAAACTTAAAAATAATGAACAAAGTTGAAGGAAATGTAAAACAGTATTGTTCCATCAACACAGTTTTACAAACTGAAAATGCAGTACATTACCCTGTGGAATTTTTAAACTCATTACAACCTTCTGGTTTTCCACTTCATTTATTACAACTTAAAATTGGTGTTCCTATAATGTTACTTAGAAATTTAAATCCTCCAACACTTTGTAATGGAACAAGGTTAATTGTGAAATCACTAAAAGATAATGTGATAGAAGGTTCAATTATTACTGGAAGTGGTCTTGGTGAAACAGTTTTAATTCCAAGAGTCCCTTTAATACCTACAGACTTACCTTTTCAGTTCAAACGCATTCAATTTCCAGTTAAACTTTGCTTTGCCATAACAATTAACAAATCTCAAGGCCAAACATACATTGAAAGTAGCTGGAGTAAATTTGCAAGAAGATTGTTTCTCACATGGCCAACTGTATGTTGCCTGTTCTAGAGTTAGCGACCCTAGAAATTTATACATTTGCAGTAAAGATGCAACAACATTAAATGTCGTTTATAAGGAAGTACCCAAGACTTAAGTGTAGTCCAAAAACTTCCATTAATTTTTTGACATTAAATAAATGTTTTTTTAAAATTTACCTATACTGTATTTTTATTTCATGATTTAAAAAGCCCAGGCAACGCCGGGCGCGGGTTTGCTAGTATCATACATGCCTGTCTGGTAGGGTAATTGTGCCGCTCTTGATTTAGCAGCTTTATTTACTGTATCATAATCTGAAGACACCGGTTCCAAAAGTCGAAACCAGTTTCTCTCTAAATTAATAAATATGTATTGTAAAGCGTTTATCTCTTTTACGACTATGCTATTTTATTAATCCATATTACATCAGATTTGAATATTCACAGGAGTTGTAACAAGTAAGAGGGAATTCAAAATCTTGTACATAAATGAGCAGAGCTGTATGGTATAAATTTGATCTATTGTGAAGATGCCTAGTATAGAAAAATAATGAGAAACGGAAAACCTTTAGGGACATTCAATAGGATTCTGAGGAATTACTTCTGAAGCTTCCAACTCTGGATAAGTTATAAGATGAAGTGGAACCCCAAAATAAGTTATGTTGGTAATCACCTTCTACAGAGTGTCCCAAATTGATGTATACACTCTTTGAAACGTTATAGCTCAGCAACGAAATGAGATAGAAATATACGGTTTATTGTGTATGATCCAGACGGCACTGGAAAAGCATAGCTACACGGTCATTGTTGTTCATTTGTTTATAAACCAAAATAGCGGTGAGACTTTCATTCTATGAACGTAAGTGGATACTGAAGTGTTATTGGAAAGTGGAGAATATTGTTGAGGTTCAACGAGGTTGGTGAGTTGAATTTGGTACACCACCGCCAACAACGGTAACAATAACAAAACTCCGAGACAATCACAGATGGATAGGACGAAGAGGAAGTGCTATGGAGTTCCTTCCTCGATCTCCC
>JAHWFO010015222.1:0-11823 GCA_023313115.1 Rhysida immarginata
TTAACCTCTATAATACCCCCTTTAAGTATTTTACATTCGATGTAAATCACCCTGTATTACAACCGACAACCAAAGATAAGTGTATGGAACTTTTTTTTGTATTTAAAGACCCAGGCGAGTGAAGGTTTGAGCTCCCACGATTTTAATTTGATCACATGTAAAGGGGAATAGTGACCATGCTGTCAATTTTAGCTCATATTTTTCGTATCCCATTCTAGCGCCAAGTGTCAAATAGCGTTCATTGATAAGGTCATTTATCTAGACTGTGTGTTATTTAAGAGCTCATTTATTTGTTACGAAGTTATTCCAAGTTTCTGAATGTTGATTTTAATGAACATTCTTACTCTATTATTGTTGTTTTCCTGGGTATCTTATATTAATATTTCCCTTTCATATTTTACACATAGAGTAAGTCCTTTAGATTTAATAAATTTCCTTTGCTTTTAAAATTAAGTTCATTCTTTGTGCTCTTCTTTATTTCAAAGTAGTAGTTAAACTGATAGAGAAGGAAAGGGGGGAGTAAAGAGTTCCTGGCTGGTTAGCCATTAATTGATTTATCTTAACAGAACATTCTAAAACAAAACCACTATACGATCAGCCGACTAGCCGTAAACATTAGCAAGCAAGGAACGCTACACTTCTTAAACTTGCGCGAATTACGCTGATTTTTAAGAGCGGAGACCCGAATAAGTTCACAAATTACTGTCCTATAACTACTCTCCCTATCTTTTCAAAAACCTTTGAGAAGTTATTCTACAGATGCATTTCTAATTATACAGGGTGTCCAGAATTCATTGTACAAACTTCTAGGGGAGTTAGTATGGGTGATTTTAAGCAAAAAAGTTCGTATGAACATGGGTCCGAATTTGAACGATAAATGAGATATGAACAGAAATAAAAATGCCACCACCAAGATCAACAAGTTAATAACTCAGGTTCTGTAAAGCCTAGATTAATAAAATTTGGGGGAATTACAGGGTAAATAAGACTGTGTATACCGTTAAAAATTGATTGAATTCCAACGAGAAGTTTCCGAGTTACACAGTCAAAATTGAAACAAGTCCATGTTTCAGCTCCCATAGGTGAGTATTGTTAGAACACACTGGTTAAAAACTTTTCATTTCAAGCTAAGTGGCATGCTGCTCTTCAGGATGATGATATGTTTGCCAAAAGCACTCCATGCTGTTCTAATTCGTCTGTTAACTTCATTCAGAATGTTGCCATCCACAGTGATTTCTTGTACCAGGTAGATGTAGCTCTGTACTTCTTCAATCACAATGCTGCCTGCCATGACCTTCTGTTTTGCAGCAAATGCATTGAACATAACTTTTGTCTTCTGTGTCTCCAGTTTCAGTCCTACATGCAGGCTAGCCTCTGCTAGTTCTTGTAATATTTTCTCCAATTCAGAAGGACTACTATTGGTGATAACGATGTCATCGGCAAAACGAAGGTGGTTAAGGAACTCACAGTTTATTAGCAGAAACGTCCGAACCACAGAAATTCTATGAATTGTTACAAATTCAATTTTGTTTTATATTTCTCAGAGGTGCAGACGGAACTATCATTCTTGATGAACCTAATTATATTGCACACTTTGCCTGCTAACCCAGCGTCGCCCGGTACTTTATTTAACCTCTTGTTATCCTGCCTCAGATTAAAATGATAACCATCTTCATCACTGGGGAGCATCACCCATCTTTCCTTTGAAGTTTCCCTTGCCCTTGACGTTGAAGCTCTTATACCCTCTTGCTCTAGATAAAGCTCTTAACCCCTCCTGCTCTTATACCCTCCTCACGATATTATAGTCAGATTGTATTGGGGATTTTTTTGAAATGTTTTGATCTGCCTTGCTACCAAATAAGCTAGGTGATATCCCCCGCGCTGCGTGGACTCTTTTTTGATTAAATTTTACAATATCTGAATGTGAATCTTCTATTTATACACTGAACGACCAATTTAGTAGACACCCCGCTCATACCATGTTACGCCTCCTTTAGAAGCGAGAACCGCCTGAATACGTGCTGGCATGGATTCAACAAGGTGTTGCAACTGTTGCAGAAGAATAGCAGCCCAGGCTGACATCATAGCATCCCGTAATTGGTGCAGGTTGTACAGTTGTGTGGGAAGGTGTCGGATGGTTCTTTCCACTTCATCCCATTAATACTCAATTGGGTTGACATCGGCCAACTGAGCTGGCAACTGAAGCAGGTAGAAGTTCGCGTCGTGTTCCTCGAACTAGTCCAAGACCATTCGAGCATGGTGACAGGCAGCATTGTCCTGAAGAAACTGCCCATCACCACCAGGGAACACAGTCATCATGAACTGGTGCACCTGATTGGCAACAATGTTCCGGTTGTGTGTCGTATTCAGGGATGTGTTTATGGATATCACAGGACCCAGTGTATCCCAAGAGAAGACACCCGCCTGTACGGTTGTCTGCTGATAGGATGGGTCCATTGCCTTGTGCTGTCTGCACCAGATGCGCAGTCCGCCATCTGCATGATGAAGTAGGAACCGCGATTTGTCGGACCAGGTGACCTTCTACCACTCATCCAGTGTCCAGTGGTGATGCCTGTGTGCCCATAGCAGGAGCGTTTTCCTATTTTGCAGTGACACCGACGGTAGCCGTTCTGGCTGCCTGTTGTTAAACCCAGCTGGGTCTAAGGTGCACAGCATCGAGTGCTCTGATATAGGTTGGGATGCTCCCTCATTGAACTGCATTGCAATTTATTGGGCTGTTCCTATCCTGTTGCTGTGGATGATTCGTGCCAGTCGCCGTTGGCCTTGTTCATCCACGGCCCTGTTTCGTCCAGAGTTGTGTTTGGTGGAGGTTGTTTTTAGGCAGAACTGCCATTCACGGAATACCCTTGACACTGTTGCATGGGAAAACCCGAGGAACAAAATTATATGGTTCAATTTGTAACTATGGAATAGAATTCCTGTTGTTCGGGCTTTTCTTAGAAATGATACATCTCAGAACTTAATGTTTTCTTGGAAATATTCATAAATGATTACTAACTAGAGATAAAAGACACGTACCACACTATTGAGAAACTGAGCAAGTGGTGAGTGATCAAGTAGTCATCGAATTTCCCAGGCGGCCCTCGTCGATGCAATCATATCAATAGAAGAAACTGCGAAGCTAGACTACATACACTGATTGAGCATATTATTATGACCACTTGACATATTTGTGCAAATAGCGCATACGGACGTCGCCACAATGTTGCTAGCGGGCCGGACCAATAAAAAAAAAAGCAGAGTGTCGTCGACAACAGTAGATGTGTTCCATTCTCCAACTATGGGTAAACGGTGCGATTTAACAGCCTTCGAACGAGGGATGATTGTAGGTGCTCGGAGCTATGGAGCGAGTATCAGCGAAACAGCAGCATTCATGGGGTGCTCCAGAGCAGCCGTCGTTAAAGTATTTAAAGACTGGACGGTTAGACAGAAGACGAGGTCTGAACGTTCGCGTTGTGACCGCCTGCGTATGGTTGATGATCGGACAAAACTGAGACTGTCACGACTGGTAAAGGATAACAGAAGGGCAACTGTGCATCAAATCACTGCTGACCTTAATCAGGGGTCCTCCAAAACGGTCTCTGAATGCACTGTCTGCACACCTTTGCTGTCTGCAACCACAAGCGGAAACTATTCCAATTCGCTCAGGCCGGTGCGGCCAGTGTCATGGTCTGCGCAATGTTTTCCTGGCATGCGTTGGGTCCGTTAATACGTGTTGAACAACGTCTGGATGTCACAACATACCTCCATATCCTCGCCGATCAAGTCCACCCTGTCATGTTGACGGCGTACCCCAATTGAGATAGCTACTTCCAGCAAGACAAAGCGCCATGCCACAGAGCTCGTATTGTCAGGAGTGGTTCCAGGAACATGAGGGGGACTTTACCTTACTTCGGTGGCCGCCGTAATTTCCAGATCTCCATCTAATTGAGCATTTGTGGGACGAAGTCGAACAAACCATCAGACGGCTGGATCCAGCACCATCCAGTCTAGCACAACTAGATAATGCTATCCATCAGGCATGGTGTCAGAATCCTCCCACCACCTTCCAACATCTCATGAAATCAATACCACGAAGAATCACTACAGTTGTAAAGGCAAAAGGTGGCCCATCGAGATACTGACAGGGTGGTCATAATAATATGCTCATTCAGTGTAGAGTAATGAATGGTCAAGTTTTGCTTCAAGAGATCGAGAGCAGAGCGGGAAATGCAAGACAAGATTACCAAGTAGTGAATAACCCCATTCAAACTGTTGGGATTGAAGAACAAGAGACTGAAACGGTCCTGTACATGCACTGCCACCCTAGAAGAGATTTGAGTCATAGGAAGTGTACATCTAAAGTAAGATTACGTAATCAAGAAATTATTTTGGTTAGCTGTACTATAATTGGAGAGGTCCACGTATTGGAAGTATTGAAAATTTTTTATTCGATATTTCATTTTGAATTTTTACTGTATTAATTCTAAGCATTTTCATGTTTTTATTTTTACTTTACATTCACATTCAGATGTTGCAAAATGGCAATGATAAAAAAGAGTCCGAGCTATGCCATGTTATCACCTAGCTTATTTGGTAGCACAGCAGATACAAACATTTCCTAAAAATCCCCGATCCATTTTGACTATAATCTCAGTGAATGTGAATGTTTTGGAAATCGAGGTGGTGATGTCGCGATGATTGAAAGTTCGTTTCCAAAAATTATTCACAATGAGCATAAAATGATAATACAATGGCAGGACATAGATAAGGCATGTCTATCGAGGAGGCTAAGGAGTTACACGTGTTTCCCTTGAGCTCCCTAACAAACCTCCAGAAGATTGGCGAAAATTTGTGTTTGGAAAGGAAAAATACAGAATGAGTATTGATCAGAGAAACTGAGGAACTAAAAGATAAAAATTGCAAGAAACTCTGCAACTAAAAGATAAAAATTGCGAGAAACTCTGCAACTAAAAGATAAAAAGAAATCTGGGAATTGGAAACATCTGAACAATGGGAACTTCATCTAGAGCAGGTGGGTATAAGAGCTCCTACATCAAGAGCAAGGGGAATTTCAAAAGAAAGAAGGGTCTACCATAGTCAGTGATGCTCCCTGGTGTTGAAGATGTTTATCATTTTAATCTGAGGTAGAAAACAAGAGGTTAAATAGAGTTCTGGGTGATGTTCTGGGCTGTTTTGGAGGGTTTACTACAATCATGCACAACAGACATCACTTCGTTTTGTGGTCTAAGGGGGTGTCCGGTGTTTGTAAGTTGGATGGCATAATGTGAACAGATGTCTTGTTTATTGTATGATCTGACATGCTCTGTCGTGAAGCTGCGAGTTGAGAGGCCTATATAATACTTGTCACAGACGGCACAACTTAGGCGGTATATTCCTGGTTGGTCAAACTTATCGTGATTAACGGTGGAGGGCAGCTTCAGATGACGGAGAGAAGGGGGGAACGTGGGGATACTCGGATGCCGAGGGATGACAGATATACAGATAGCTGGGCAAAATGGCGGCTCAAATATAACAAGGAGACCCATTTCTTGGAGGGGGTGGGGGGTCAGGTGTGTCAAGGCCGAGGAGGGCACGTTTTCTGCATTGGAGTATACGGGAGATAGTAGATTGGGAGTACCCGTTCATATGAGCAAGGGAGCGGATGATGTGGAATTCAGCTCAGCGGGCAGGGGGGTTCAGGGGAAGCTTCAAGGCCCGGTCAATAAGGAAACGTAAGGAAGCATGCTTGTGTATAGGTGGGTGTGAGGAAGAGTGGTGGATAAGGTTGGAGGAGGTAGTTGATTTACGGATTACGGAGAAGGTTAAGCGGTTGGTGCGGACATTGTTAGTAATAAGGACGTCTAGGTATGGGAGGGTTCTGTTACTTTCGGTGTCAAAGGTGAATTGGATATGGGGAGAACGAATTATAAACATCAGCAATGGCAGGTGGGGAGGTTAACCTCCGCGGAATCATAGAGTACAAGGATGTCATTGACATAACGGTAGCAGGCGATGATGCTAGTATTATTCAGAGGGGGTAACAAAAGTTAGTTCTAAGTGTTGTAAGTAAACTTCTGACAAGAAGCTGCTAAGTGGGAAGCCCATTCCCAGCTCGGAGGGCAGTGAATAGAAGGAATTGTTATAGGAGGAGAAGTTCTCTGAGGATATGACGGATAGGATGGACGAAACATTGTTAGCGTCGGGTTTAGGGAGAGGAGAGGGATACAGGAGTTTTTCGAGGATTTTGAGGGTGTCAGACACGGGGATTTTAGCATAGAGGTTGGTAATGTCAAGGGACATAAGGGAGGTGTGCTCATTGATAGTGATGTTAGAGAGGGAATTAGTTAAAGTGAGAGAGTTAGGGACATTGTACGTGTTAGGAAGAATTTTGAGGTTAAAAAGAAGGTTGAGAGGTATTTAGCAACTAGGTGTGCGGGGGTGGGTGAGTAGTTAGCAACGGGACGAATGGGCATGTTAGGTTTGTGGATTTTCATGAGGGAATTAAGATTAGGGGCTCGGGGGCTGGGAGGGATAAATTGGCATAGGTGGTTGAAGCGGAGGGACTTATTGACAACGGAAATGATGGATTGTTGGTATTTGGTGGTAGGGTCGGAAGGGAGGGTGACAAAATTATTGGCTGAGATAAAGTCGATAACTATCATTGTACATAGATCAGTAAATTATCACAATTGCATTATCTTTGTCAGCTTTACAAGGATCACGTCTGACTCAGATAGTTTTCTCTTCTAGGTGGTGGAGGCTGCAGCGTCTTTGATTTGTTCACAGTCAGTTGGGGTGGTTGTAAACTAGTTAAAGGCTTTCCGTATTAGGTGGCCGGTGATGGCTCGTGCTGGGAGGCGTTCGTTTCGGAGTAGCGTAGAGATGGCAACTTCTGTGTTGGAGATGATCGTCTGAAGGTCTGGCCAGGTGGGTTTTCTGGAAACGTCTTTTAAGACTTTGCTGAGAAGGCTTTGCACATTGTCAGAAATCTGGACAGTAGTAAGATTGACCACGTTAGGGTGGAAATCAAACTCACATTCGGGATGAGTGCGAGTTGGTGTAGCACTATGTCAGAGATCGTCAAGTTTCTTACACAAGTTAGCGAACTTGTTTTCTTTGAAAGACTGCAATCTGATGTGATCTTCATCAACAGGGAACATCAGAATCTCAGGTGGCACAAACGAGGAGCCTTGTAGGTGAAGGTGGAAAAAATCCTGGGTGACGTGGTGTTTCTTATGATACAAAATAGAGGTTGCATGGCTTACCCAGGTTCTGATGGCTGCAGCCCGTGCTGTTTTGGCAGCGGAGGGCTTGTTACGGATAATAACTTGGACGTACTTAGGTTCCAGGTGCTCTCAGATGCATATGCGGTTAAACCAAATGTTCTGGATCGTGGCAGCGAGCTTTCTCTTGGTGTGGAACATCTTAGAGATAGTTGGTGAAATATCAGAAAGAGGTGGGATCATAATACCGTACTTCCTGACGAAGTAAGATCCTACACCCCCCTCTAAGAAATGGGTCTCCTTGTTATATTTGAGCCCCCATTTTGCCCAGCTATCTGTATAACTGTCATCCCTTGGCCTCCGAGTATCCCCACGTTCCCCCCTTCTCTCCATCATCTGAATCTACCCTCCACTGTTAATCACGATAAGTTTGACCAACCAGGAGTATACTCCCTAAATTGTGCCATCTGTGACAAGTATTATAGAGGCCTCTCAACTCGCAACTTCACGACACGTTTTAAAGAGCATGTCAGATCATATAATAAACAAGAAATCTGTTCACATTATGCCATCCACCTCACAAGCACCGGACACCCCCTTAGACCACAAAACGAAGTGATGTCTGTTATGGATGTTTGCAGTAAACCCTCGAAAACAGCCAACCTGGAAACTATCGAGATCTACAAGGCCAAGACGTCCAATCCTGACCAATTACTCAATTGCCAGACTGACTTCGATGTGTTCGCCATGCTGAATCCTCTGTCAGAACTTTTGCAATCTTTTGTTGTAATTGCTTTTTTACTTTGCTTTATATAATTTTATTTTCATTTTTCATTTTGTAATTCTTCAATTTTGTATTTTATCAGTCTTGCTTTATATAATTTTTATTTTCATTTTGTAACTCTTCAGTCTTGTATTTATTCAGTCCTGTTTTGTCATTTTGACAACCAGATACGACCTCTTTTCGGTCCGCGTTTGCGACCCCACGCATGTTTTGTATTTCTTTTTCTTTTTTCCTTAGTTTATTTGACTTTTTGGTTAATTTTCTAATTGGTTACTTTTTTGTCTTGCCGTGTCCCTCCATACTCATTGGTTCAGATGTACCGAAATTTCTGTATATAAAGGCTTGCAAGCCTCTTGTTGTGTATGGACGGAACCTAGACTGAGGACGATCAGGACGATCAAAACGGACTAGCTCTTCAAGGTATCACTCTACTCTCTTTTCAGGTATCATTTCATTATTCTCATTTCACGGTGCGCCCTTTTCAGGGCGATATTCACCTTCTGTTACGTCTTATGTGCTGGTCCCTGGCGTTGGAATTAATATTCCCGTAAACCAGTACATCAAGACGCTCATTATCCTTCTGGGTCCCTGGCGTTGGGATTAATATCCTCGCAAACCTAACTAAGGACATTTTCTCATATCATCTATTATTATTCTAATCATTCACGAGCGGGTCCCTGGCGTAGAATTATTTTCTCGCAAACCTGACTTGTTCTTTTTTCTTAGAGCTAGGTGCGTCCTTCTTAGGACGGCTTCTTTAGTACACACCTAGCTGCGAGGTTACTCCCCCCCCCCCGGTTCTATACATTTATATATGATGACTTCGTCTAAATTAACCAAGCTGAAGTCAGCTAAAGAGCATTTGTTAGTGGCGGATGGTAAAACTGTGTCCTGCGAAAAGGCCTACCGGGATGCCTGCTTGGATGCTAGGTTTGCTGCTTTTGACCTAGTGTTCAACGAAATGTTAGAAGCCCTCCGGGATGAAATAAACGCTAAGTATAGTGCACTGGAGGAAAAAGTCGAATCCCTACACAAAAGTTTTGAGGAGAAGTTCGAAGGTATCAATAAGGAAATTAAGGACTCTCGTAGAGATGTTATTGACAAGATAAGCGAACTTAAGGAAGCCTTTGGGAAATGCTCCGGGGCTCCGAAGGCAAGTAACTCCACGGAAGATAATCCAGTTGATAACAGCAAGGTAAGTAATGTCTTAAAAACTATTTCCTCTTCTAATAGTATGGAGTCTATGAATATAATAGAAAATAGTGACTGTTCGACAAACGGTGGCTGTAAGAGAAGTCACTCTGACGGAACTGATGAAGAAGTGGACGACAATCCCTGGATTAGTGTCACTAATAAAAAATTCAGAAAAGGCACAAGGATCGATAACCTAAAGACCGTCTCCAGAGTAAACGAAGAAGTCGTCAGCGCGACTAGAATGAGGAATCTGAAGAATGTACAAGGTCGCTCGGCTAATAAAGACCATAGGATCACGAAGAGGTATGTACCGCCAATTATTGTGCGGACTCATGGCGTCCCGTTTAAGACGATTTTAACTGAGCTCGAGAAGCATGTTCCAGTCGAAAAGATCGCCATTCATACGGGCAGAGCTGAAACCATCAAGGTTAAATGTGAAGATGAAGAAACACACAACAGGTTAGTCTCTGGCATTAAATCTGATAATATTTTAAAAATTCAGCATCAACTGAAGTCGGAGAAGGTCTTGAAATACGTAATTAGTAATGTGGATGTTACGTATGACCTCGATGACTTCCAAGAAGACCTAAAAAGAGCCAACTACTTCCCGGAAAAAGTTATTCGATTGAGGAAAGCCAAAGGATCCATTGATATGCCAATGGTTTTGGTTCTACTCCCGAACACCGAACACAACCAGTCATTGAAAAACATATTGGGCCAACAATATGTTTCAGTATTGAGCCAACAACACCCAACGGTATTGGGCCGCTGGCAGTTTCAGTGGAGGCCTTTCGAGGGAACAAGAAGCCACTACAGTGTTACAACTGCCTGCGCTTCGGACACGTATCCATGGGCTGCACGGAAGATCCTCGTTGTAATAAATGTGCTGAGGGGCACCAGTCAAGAGATTGCCCCAAGATCAAAGCACAAGACCCCCCAAAATGCATCAGATGTGGTGGACAGCACACATCAAGCTACACGAAATGTCCAAAATACCCTCAGGTTCAAAGGATGTCTAGTTCTAAAGTGACCGCAGGCAAATCCTATGCTGCCGCTGTGTCTATGCCGGAAGATAAAGGCCTCAACATCAACGACCTACCAGGTATGTATAAACAATTAGGACGTATCTTTAATCTGTTTTCTAATCTAGGCAAAAGTTACCCACAGTTGAGTGGGCTCCTTACGACCAATTAATTTTAGTATGGCTGCACAACGTTATACTGTAATCAACAAAGGTGAACTTCGGTGCGTGATATGGAACGCTAGGGGCATTCCCCAAAAGCGTATCGAGTTTCACAACTTTCTGATAAATCAAGAAATCGACGTGGCTTTCCTCTGTGAAACTCACCTCAAACCAAGCCAAGACTTCAAGCTACCTGGCTATTGTGTGTACCGTAAGGATCGAATGGCTTCAAATGCTGCAAAATGTGCGTCTGGGGGCGCTGCGATCATCATTAAGAGGGGAATTCAACACCAAGAATTAGTATCCAAGTCTTATGCAGGTATGGAAGCAGCCTCCATCATTATCAATGACGTCTCCTGTGGTGAAGTGAAGTTCGTAGCGCTCTACAATTCACCTAAACATTATCTTGACATTTGCGAGCTTGATGATCTCTTCAGTGGAGACACTCCAGTCGTCCTGGCTGGTGACCTAAATGCCAAGCATCCAAGCTGGAACTCCAGAACGCAGAATTACAACGGCATGATTCTCTATAGGTACATACAAGGTAGAGATGATATCATCGCTGCTGGACCTGTGGAGGACACCTACTACTGCGACCACTCCCCTAGTAGTGACGTTTTGGACATATCGCTCTTGAAGGGTTTCTTCAAACCGTACAATATCTTCACGATTTATGACCTTTCTTCTGACCACAAGCCTGTGGCGTTGAACTTTGACAATGTTGACAAATTTCCGAGAGGAACTCGTACATCATCAAGACTTGAAGCTCTACAAAGATATTCTTAAGGACTATGGCTACCACCACGACGTTGCTTACTGTACAGAGGACATCGATCAACTTGTTGATGACATCACCAGATGTATTAACAGTGCCATAGAAGCTAGTAAGTATCCATCAGAGAATAAACCTCCTCATCGAATCCAACTCACTCCAGGAATCCAACGCCTAATTTGCTGAAAGAAACAGGACCCGTAGACTTTGGCAACGCTATCGTGAACCTTGGCTCAAAACCAAGTACAACAGGTTAGTGCGAAGAGTTCAAGAGGAGATAAAAGAGCTTCGTGACGCTAGATGGAATGAAAAACTCAAAAGCTTGTCGGCTCGCGACAATTCCATTTGGAGTATGGTTAGAGCTTTGCAGAAGAAGAAGAATGTTATGCTTCCTCCACTCCGTACACCACAAGGTAACTATGTGCAAACTGATCAGGACAAGGCCCAAGTCATTGCAGATTCACTGGAAATGCAGTTTGTTACTCCTACCAACGATAAGCCAGAGAGCCAAATCATGTCTCAGCGTGTGGAAGAAGGTATTTTCAACTTTGATGAAGTCCCGCAGCATTTTACGAAGTACAACATCGAGGCTAGAGAGATCGCCAACATCATAAGTAAACTGAAAAAGAAGAAGGCTCCAGGAAAAGACAAGGTGAGTAATAAC
>JAHWFO010015229.1:0-13558 GCA_023313115.1 Rhysida immarginata
AAAAAAGAACGGACCAATGATGCCTCTTTTGGAAATCGCGCACCAGCCATAACCTTTCGTGGATGAAGAGGTGACTTATGGCTCTCATGAGGGTGCTGGGAACCCCAAAAACGAACGTTGTGTTTATTAACATCACCTGACAGATGGAAGAAGGCCTCATCTGACACCCACAGGTTGTCCACAATGTCCTGATTGGCTTCCATTTCTGCTCCAAACTCCATCGCAAATTTTTGTCGCTTCTGTCTTCCAGTGTCTGTTAACTCCTGATAAACATGGATCTTATACGGGAACAGGTGTATATCCTTTCTCAAAATTCGCTACCTCGTTGTATACGACAGCCCTTCTTCAATGGATAGGCGGCGAACAGATTTTTTGGTAGGGGAATCGATCAACCTTGTGCGAACATTTTCGACAACTTCGGCCGTTCGAACACGAGCTTCGCTCCCGCCTTTTTTCTTGCCTTTAACACATCCAGTGGCACGAAATTGCTTGACAAAATGCATGATTGCTTGCCTGCCTGCCTGGTACGTCTCGACACTTATACTCCTTCCGGAACTTTCTTTGCACGGTTACAGGTGATTTTGTCTCGAAATACCATTCGACAACCTTGCATTTCTGCTCTGTTGATAAAGCGGGCGCCATTTTTCAACAATACGATTTTCATGCAGCGCCGTTGCAACAATACAAACTCCAACTATTTAGAAATTCGATATGGCGCTCATATTCTTTCAATTGTTTATCCCTAATGCACGTCATTCGAGTGAAATGGTCAGAAATTGACTGAATCACCCGGTATAATGAAGTTGGATAATTTTTAGGTTCATTTAACAAGGAGAAGTCGCGATCTGGGGAATGAATTTTGGAATTAAACTTTGTGTAGTGGTAGTTTACCCTTCATGTGTTAATATGATAAAATATTAGCTCGCACTATTCAGCCACCTCCGAAAAAAATGGATTCAATTTTTTAATACCTGGTATATAATAAAAAAAAAGTGTGTAAACACGTCAGAATGCCGAATACCGAGTTGGTAGCGCGCTGGCCACTGCTACAAACTGTCGTGATGGCTTCAGATTCGATCCGCGTTCTGTGGTTGTGTTTTATTTTCAATACAATTATTATTTTATACATTTTATTAAAAAATATATTTACATAAAGAAATATCTTATCTCATAAATTTTCATTAATTTAATTTGTTATTCGAGAGGTTTTCGAACTTTAATTTTTTTCCCGAAAAATTTTTTATCTACGTTTTTAATGATCTACATTCCACATACACGTGGATATATTTACTGCTACTTGTTTGGTGCATTGTGTGGCATTTTCCATTAACAAGTAAACGTTATGCAGGTTATAGAGTATAAAATTATTTTCATGCAAATTACCAATAATTACGCATCATAATAAAATGTATAAAATAATAATTAGAATGAAAAAAAAACAACCACAGAACGCAGATCGAACCCGAAGCCATAACGGAAGTCAGCACCAGAGGTCTGCGCGCTACCGGCTCGGCTACTCGGCGTTCTAAAATATTTGCACATTTTTTTTATTATATATACCAGGTATGAAAACTTTGAATCCATTTTTTTCGGAGTTGGCTAAATAGTGCGTGCTAATATTTTATATTAACATATGAAGGGTAAACGACCACTACTCAAAGTCTGATACCAAAGTTCATTTCCCAGACCGTTATTTCTCCATGTAAGATTCGTCATTAAAATGCACTCAGTAATTCATTATCCTTGGTATCATAGGGCGATTCACAAAAAAAACGTAAAAAACTTCGGCATGTTGTTGGGGAAGTCAGGTTGAGCAAAAATGTCATATGAATATAGTTGCATTCCAATTAGAGTCGAGTCACATTATTATGACCACCAGCTAATATCCTGAATAACCGCCTTTAGTAGCACGGACAGCAGCTAGACGGCATGGGAGTGAATCAATAATATTCTGGTAGGTTTCTACTGGTAACTGTTGCCATGCAGACTGTAAAGCATCCGATAGCTGCTGAAGGGTATTCATTCGGTGGTTGTTCCATAGCACGCACATCACGATCGAGGTGATCCCAAAGGTTCTCGATTAGGTTGAGGTCTAGGGAATTAGGGGGCCAGGAATTAGTACTTGGAACTCTTGGTCGTGTTCCTCAAACCACTCCCACCCCCAACAACTGTAGCCGTATGACACGTCGCATTGTCTTGCAGGAACGTGCCATCCCCCTGTGGTAAGACAGTCGCCATGTATGGGTGTACTTGCTCTGCAATTGTGGATAAATAACCGAATCGGTCGAGAGTGCCTTCCACAGGTATCAGTGGCCAGACAATGCCATGAGAACACTCCCCACACTAAGACGCTGCCGCCACAAGATAGTTGCATAGTCCCCAACATAGTTGCAAGATGCTTGTTCTCGGAGGTTTCTCGCCTCACCTGCCAACGGCCGTCACTTCTGTGGAGCATAATTCGTGATTCATCGGAGAAGGCAAGTTTTTTCGTCAGAAGTGGTCCAGTTTCTGTACTGTTGGGCAAATTGAAGCCGTTTTTGGCGATGAATCTTCGTCAGCATGGGTGCAGTGATCATCCGTCTGCTGCGGAGGCCCATACGTAGCAGGGTCCTCTGTTACTATGGTTTTCGAGATATGTCTGGTAGCACCCTCGTTGGTTTGAGCGGCAAGTTGGTCCACTGTAGCTCTTTGGTTGGCCTTCACACACCTTCGCAGCCGACGTTCACCTCTCTTATCAATGGCACGCGGTGCTCCACAGTTCCCATACAGTTTATTCTGAACGGTCCCATTTTCCCAGTCATGGTACATTTTAACTACAGCAGCAGGAGAACAGTTCACAAACTGCGCGGTTTCCGAAATACTGCCACACTTAGCCCGAAAGCCAATTATCATCCCCTTTTCCAGATCTGATAAATCAAGTTTCTTGCCCATTGCAGCAATGAGTGATGTTTTTTAACATAGTGGAAACCTACCTTATAGTCACCTAACCAATTCTCAACACGTGACGTAGTTCCTCGGCTAGGCAACTCCGAAGAAAAACTTAGGGGTTGATCATAATAATGTGACTCGACCCTGTAAGTATAGAATTAAAACAGATCCATACCATTAAAAAACGCAAAAATAAAGTCCATTACAATCACTTGTTTGTTGGCAAATTCAAAGTTAATATAACTGAAAATGCATTGGATTGGTTGTAGAACTCAAAACCAAGTGATTGGATCTCATGAATCGCACGTGTCTGCATATTTTGAGCAGTTGTTATGCATACTAAATCGTATCCTCTGAAGCTCTTAAATTAAATAAGTTCATAATATGTATTTTGTTTACTTATTTGCTACTGAACTAAAAAAACTTTGATTTTTGTAATTCTCTATCTAACTGGAACATGACATACATTATGTGAACAAAAGTTTAGGGACACAGCATTTCTGCATCGCAGGCTTCAGATAAGCAATTAGTAAGCGGTGGCACTCCCTTTTGCTCTAATGACAGCCTACACCCTCCGAGGAAAATTTCCACCAGTTTTTGATAGTAAGAAGTTGGAATGATTAGTTCAGTCACGGATGAAGGACGTCGTGGTCTAGCTCGTAGTCGACGTTCCAATTCATCCCACAGGTGTTCAATAGGATTGAGATCGAGGATCTAGGCAGGCCAATCCATTTCTTCAACCCTGTTGTCTTGAAACTTGCTTTATGGCAAGGAGCACTGTCATGTTCATACAGAAAAGGCCCATCCCCGAACTGTTCCCACTATGTTGAAGGTATAAAAAAAAACAAATCAAAACCCATCCAAATCAGACCAACCAATCACCCACAATCACGTTGTGAACTGTTTGTAGCTTACAAACAGTCACACTGCACAAGGAATACTGAATGTTGATATTTCCACCATGTAAAGCATGCGAATCAAAAAATTAACATAAATTTCCATACTCACATTCACTTTCATGCGGAAAAGCAAATAAAAGGCATGTTTTGGCGTCAGTTAGGTTCCGTGCCCAATAGACCTTATTCAAAACTATTGGGATTGATAGTAAACGCAGACAATCACAGTGGTAAACAAACTGGATTCACGCGTTTGTTTGCTGTTGCTCTTGAAATTTGATAATGACTGATGTATTTTGCATTGTTGCAGGGCCATAATGCGCACGTTTGAATTGCTTGTAAAGCTCGGCTGATACTCTCAATCCCTTAATGCACTGGGGTTTTGCATATGGCTTATTGTGTTATGGTGATTGTGGCGTCAGTTCACCACGTGATTGTGGGTGATTGGTTGGTCCGATTTGGATGGTTTTTTTTTT
The DNA here is from genome assembly GCA_023313115.1 of Rhysida immarginata. Lineage (NCBI taxonomy): Eukaryota > Metazoa > Arthropoda > Chilopoda > Scolopendromorpha > Scolopendridae > Rhysida > Rhysida immarginata. Next base: position 4,301 of record JAHWFO010015229.1, read on the forward strand.
CCTTTTGTTTGTTTTTTTTTGTGCTGAACAAGTTTGCAATTGGGTTTTTTCTCTCTATCCCTTACGGTTTTTGAGAGAAATTTCGAATGTGTCCTAATTTGCATATTTGGGATGATGAAAAGTGCACCATGGGATAGTCCACCCACAACTTCCTATTCATTGGATTCATCAAAATTGACATATCTGCTTCGGCTCAAAAACTAAAAGGGGGGTTCAGACTTTAGTATTCACCCTGTATATAAATGGAAGAGCAAATTGGCGAACTTGTTCAATCGCTCCCCCTCCCCCCCTCCCAGCGAAAAGGTATTGAGTTTCGAATAAATTTCTTTCTGGCACATGTTTCTTTATCAGCATTTGATATTTTCGTAAAAATAATTTATATTTTTCTGCACTTGATATTTTCTACATAGAGCACTTTTATTATTTTTTTTCATAGTCATCAAGTTTAATTCCGAAGAAGAAAGTTGTTGCTTTCGCTTTCGATCTTTGTTCATTTCCCTTATTTCCGCTATAGTCGGTTGTTTTCAAGCAAATAAAGACGGAATTTCCGTACTCTCGAAATCAGACTACTATTTTCTCGTGGTTACTGTACGAAGTCGTTAATAACGACATTTTTTATGAATCCGGGCCTGAGATTGCTCCGGGTCACATCTGCAAGCGCTAGACGATCTATCAATTTCTTGTGTCTGCCAGTTCGTGTTTGCATTTTTGTTGCCCCCTGGGTCCTCCACTTCGCGATCACTTTCCTATAGTTGTACGGGATATTTGTAGAATGGTGGAAATCTCACGGACTGACTTGTTGCACAAGTGGCATCCTATTGGTTCCATGTTGGAACTCGCCGAGTTCTTTTGAAGACCCATATCTTAATAATACGAAGCGGATATGTGATGCTATTTAAATAATTTACATGTCATTCGTTGTCACGCAACATCTGGTATACTCCATGATTTATGAGGAGTATCCTTAACTTTTCATCAAGTAGTGTATGTTCGTTCATATGACATTTTTTGCTCAACTGACCTTCATAACAGAATGCCTGTTTATTGGGGTTTTTTTTTGTTTTTTTTTTACAAACTTTGTGGATCACCCTTTATACTCTGTTCAATATTTTGTGTGCCAGATGGCCTAGTTATTCTCTATAAATATTCTATTTTACTACCGCGTGGAGCAATAAAATAAAATTGTCGGCATCACGGTAAGTTTTTCAGTTTACAGTAAAGATTGCTGTTGACTAAACACCAAACAAAATTTTAAAGTGATAGGAAAAAAAATCTGAAAATTAATGTAAATTTATAAAAAAACAATCTTTATTTTCCTTTAAAGACATAAATACAAAAAGTACCCACAAGAGAATATATTTTTTAAAATCATACAAAATAAACTTTTTATCATATTTGCATATTTATGATTTTTAAGCGAGTGATTTTGAAATTTTGTTTAAAGGACATTTGGTTATGTTCAATAAAAAATTCACTGTTAAAAAATTTTGATTGAAAAGATACTTTTAATTTAATATACTGATTGACTGAAAAGATTATATCTTGCGAGGCATCCACTCCAAGTATCGTTTGTTGTAGTGGGCCATGCTCACGCGTCTAATGTTACTTTCGCGTCTAAATGGAATCACGTGATTGGCTTCAGTACGAAAATCACGAAAACGGAGACCCAATTTAAAGGCTATTTCGGACGGGTGAATAAGCGAGGTCTTTTTCGGTAAATTTTTGGACTTCACCTCATAATAATCGAGAATTTCACCAAACAAAGAAAGAAGGAAATCAGGGTAGCTATTCCAATAATCGGCGCGGCAAATGGAATGATTTTGCACGGCCTGCAATCGAGCCATTTCCCCAAGACCATGAAGCACCTCCGGTCTATCTCGAACATCCTGCAAGACAAGGGGCAGGTTTTCCAGCGTAGCGAATTTTTCCAATTCGGTTCCCCGATAAATAAACCAATTTTGATGGTGGGTGATTAAAACAGCATGTTCGTTGTTTCTATTTAAGTACTTCCCAAAAGTTTCCAAAAGAAGCGGAAAAGTATAGTAATCCCCGAGATTAGAAGTGGAAATTCGATCGAACTGCTCCTCCTCTTCTAGATGGCGATGGAGGATTTTAAAATCACCAACAACAAAACGGAAGCGGATGCCGAGGGTTTTAATTTTAAGAAAAAATTTCTGGAAAACATCAGTAAGGTAATCATTGTACATAGCCAATATATCATCTCTAAGGGCCACGCTCTCTTTGACTCGCAAGAAATCCCAACAATTCAAAACATGTGCATCGGCTCGAACCCCATAGACCATGTCGTCTGTGTCTTCGATGTTATGGGCCCACCCTGGAACCACAGGCATTTCCGTGTTGAGATCTGGGTATTTACCGTGATATTTCATATTAAAGGGGTTATAACAGGCCATTGTAGGATTAACATGAGTAGCTGAAAATCTTTCTAAAGAGCTTAAAGGCAAAAATACCCCATCGTTAATGAACGTCTGCAAAAGAAAACGAGAACAATATTAATCGAGATAAGATTTTTGTTAAGAAAAAAAAATTAAAATGAATAATAACTACAAATACCAAACAACACAAGTTTTAAAATTTATGCTTAAAATTAAGGAGCAAAATATTAGTAGCATCTTCCGATAAGATGGGTTCGATTTACAAAATTAAGTTAAACGTTTACAAGGAACAAAATGCAATTTTTTTTTTAATTTCTGGTATCGTTGACGCACTGATTTTTTTTAATTTCTGAATTTGTGCCACAAAGATACTTTGCCTTCTCAGAAATAACCGACAGCGGAATGTCTGGCGAATATAAACAATTTCAATTAAAATTTAAAAAAAAATTCTCCGCCATGAATAGTGAAGTAGCTCTCTATTTTCTTGTAGGTTCAACACATCCGTTCAATTCTTAAGAGCTAAAGACTTCCCCTTCCCTTCCCTCGCCTCTATTTGGAAAAGTTAAGCTATGTTCATCTTAGCCATCGCCTACTAATCATTGGTTTAAGATAACTGATATTTATAAGAAGAAAGGACGAGACACAAAAACCCTGGAATACAATAGATAATAGTTAATAAATAAAAATGAAAAATAAAATAATAATTAACAAATAGCAAAATAATAATAAAAATAAGTAACATCAAAATAAGACTATAAAATCAAATAAATAGCTTAAGATAACTGCAAAGTTCACATGCATAGCACCTCTTTTAGATGCTTCTGGAAGTGTATTATGTGAAATGAAGCATTCATGAAGGCCCAAAAGTTCCGGTGCGTCGTTTTATATCCATAATCGACAGGAAAATTAAATGGATATGTGACACGACGATCTTGAAATCTGCCATATTAAATGGAAGTAAAAAAAATTCAAATAGAAATAGACCTTGTAACATCAAACTACACAAGAATATTTTCAGAAATTCATTCCACTTGTCGAATTTGACTTATCTATCAGAGCCATAGCAAATGAATTGAACTGTCGCCAACGTGATAGCATGGAAGAAGAAGAATGGGAAGCGAAGCTCATAACACATCCAATTAGTGATGTGCGATACTCTTCGAGTACTCGACACTGGAACTATTGAGTGTTTGTAAAAAGTACCCGATAGTTGTATCGATAATTTTCATAAAAGTATCGAGTACTCATGAGTATTATGAGTACTCAACCTAAAGCCAAAATTTATTTAAAGAAGTAAACAACCAGAACCGTAAAGTAAAAAAAAAAAAAAAATCCAAGTAACCTATTTACTGCAATTTTTGAGAATTTGGAGCCAAAATACAGTCTAAGTTGATAGTTATACTATCAAATTTTACAATTACCGTATCTTGAGAGGCATTTATCTTGAGACAACTGAATATCTCGGAAACTAAGCATTGCACAAAAAAATGTCCAAAATCAAAAGTGAATTATTTCGCGGGGGAAATTCATTAGTTAAAAAATTAACTCCCCCCCCCCCCGTGAGGGGGGGCTGGGTGGAGGGGGTAACTTTGAAATCTTAAATAGGAGCCTCTATTTTTATTGGTATATTCAGATTGTACACAATATTCGAGAAATGTTTTATTCTTGATTTTTTTTTTCAATTGATCCAACCGTTTAGGAGATAGAGGGCCCTGAAAGTGTGGAACTTTTAAAGTTTTGAACCCAATTTTATTGATGAAGACAAAGAGATAGAGAGAGGGTCTTACAGACATTCCTATTCTACTTTTTAATGGTCTTTTAGAATCCGAAGTCAGAATTTCAAAAATCCAATATTTTTCAATTCACACGTATAGACTGTCTCCATAAGGTACCCACACACGATCATGCCCGGCTTGCTGCCATGCTTGCCATTCCATAACTGTCGCTCCTGCTTGATAAGAATTCACCACACACGAGTCATGCCGAAACTGTCATTCCATGGGAACTTAACTGCATTTTGTTGAACGAATTTATTCGCCAATGTCTGCTGTGCTCTGATGGTGCAGTGAATTTACATTATGAAGAAGTCTGCAGCAACTATTATTGCAATGCTGCTTGCGAGGACGATGCTAGGTCTAAAATGAAAAGGAGCATTTGGTCTAAACGCTGGTTGTAAGAAAGAAAGAAATATTCTGGTGTAAATCTTCTGGGTGAACTCGAAGCTAATGTAAAGGATGACTCCTGAACTACCTACAGATGAGTTCCACAAGTTTTCGAGAACTTCTATCCCTAGTTGCTCCGGTCATATAAAAAAGCAACTGGCACTTCCTGCTGCACACGTATTTGAGCCAATCAGTGCGCATGCGCACGTCATTCCGGGAATGAATAGCGCCACACACGATCAGTTTTTCGCTTTTTCATGCCATGAATGACAAGCCAAAATCAAACATGTTGAACTTGTCATTCCGGGAATGACAAGCCATCAATTTTGGAATGACTGCCCCACACACGATCATTTTTGGAATGAACAGTCGAACTGAATGGCTTGGCAGCAAGCCGGGCATGATCGTGTGTGGGCACCCATAGGACTGCTGCCATCAAAAGTTTACTTGTGCACTAAAAAATTTTGAATTTTTGAAATTCTGACTTCGGATTCTTAAAGACCATCAAAAAATAGAATAGGAATGCCTGCAGACCCACTCTCTATCTCTTTGTCGTCATCGATAAAATTGGGTTCAAAACTTAAAAGCTCCACGCTTTCAGAGCCTCTTATCTCCTAAACGGTTGGATCAATTGAAAAAACACCAAGAATAAAGCATTTCTCGAATATTGTGTACAATCTGAATATACCTTTATAAATAGGGGCTCCTATTTAAGATTTCAGTTTCCCCGGGGCGCCCCCCCCCCCCCACTTGTGAGGTAATTTTTTCCGTGAGGTGCTCCTGGGCTGCTGAATGATGGAACCAATTGCTTCCGAAAAGTACTTCCAGTATCAGGTTGTATTTTTTCAATCTATAATCGTTGTGGTGAAAGAGTTTTTTATTAGTTCTAAGTTTTCCATGCCTGGTGTTGCTTAACTTCAGAGTTGGCTTGCTCTGCAAAAGCCTCCTAGGTCACGGCCTCCCCATATAATAATTATAATAATAAAAAAATAGTTAAGGCATCGTTATCCAATGATATAAGGGTTTTAGCATCAAAATGTTACGAGCGATAGCGGCTCGTAACTATAATAAATGGAGGGGCACAAATACGAAATTTCAGGTTCTTAGGCCTTTTCGTACAGAAGTTATAGCTTGGTTTGTATTTCGAATCAATTTTAGTGTGTAATAGCTAAAATTTTAAGCAACACATTATAAATATAAAACACTTCAGGTTTCTGGACTTCTGGTTTTAAATTTCTAGCTTGATTTGAGATTGAGACCGCATGGGTCCTGCCAAGAGACTTATATAATTTTTAATATATATTCAGTGGCCGCTGAGTACTTGAAATTTTTATCGCCAATGGTTTAGCCAATAGCGATTTTCTTTAAGACAGAATCTCATGATTTTAGCCAAAATTTAAAATTAAAAAAATAATGTTCCTAATAAACGACATATCCTTTTAATCACATGATAATCTCATTTTCGAGGCTGAAAATAAAAATGTTCCATATAAATAGAATGCTCCAAGTATGTTCGCTAAATGTGATTGTTTATTCGTCAGATTAGTTGAACTGTCGCCACTGGCGATTTGGCGACCGGACTGCGCGGACATTGTATATTAGCTAAATTTTTAAATACCACACTATGATTAAACTAAATTTCAGGTCCATAAGCCTTTCCGTTCAAATGTTACAGCTTCAATTGTATTTGCGGACGCCAGGGCCCTGAGGCCTATACCAGTCCCCTTGTATATTGTCTATTATTTTTAGTAACGCACTGTAAAAATACAAAACTTCAAGTTCTTAGGCCTTTTTATTAATCAAATGTTAGTGCCTAATTTGTGATTTGGACTTCAGGGCCCCTATCGAGACCTAAGAGGCTTAAATCAGTTTTTAGTGTATATTAGCTAAATTTTTTAGTAAACTACTATAAGTATACAAAATTTCAGATTTCTAAGCTTTTTCGTTCAAACATTCGATCTGTTTGTGTTTAGGGCCCCAGAGGACTATATAAGTTTTAGTGTAAAATAGCTAAAATTTTAAGTAACACACCATTAATATGCAAGAATTCAGGTTTCTGGACTTCTGGTTCAAAAGTTATAGATTTTTTGTGATTGGAGCCTCAGGGCCCCTGTCGAGACCCAAGAGGCTTATACCAGTTTTTAGTGTATATTATTTAAATTTTTAAGTAATTTTCTGTAAGTAAAGAAAATTTCTGATTGCTAGGCCTTTTAGTTTAAAAGTTGTAGCTTTGCTTGTGTTTGGGGACTCTGGGGCTCTGCTGGAGCCTGTATTACTTTTTTAGGGTTTTAGCATCATCTAAAACCCTATAAACGACGGTACAGATGTACAGGGTGATTATAATTAAGTTACGATTTCAAAAATCGATAATTTGAAAACTACTCGTCAGAATGACCTGATATTTTAGCAGAACAATCGTGAGGCAATGGTATTTTGTTTGGCGAAGGAAAAAAAATAGTTTTAAAATCTGCCGATAGATGGCGCTGGCAGGGTAATGTCAGGGGGAAAATCAAAAATGAATTCGTGAAACACAGGAATGTTGTTAGCCAAAAGGAAACAACAGAGTTCAGGGGTTTACGAAAAATATATTAGTGAAAAGGCAAGAATACGTGTTTAAAGCGACAACAGTGATAATGCCAAAAAACAGAGCTTCATGGAACAAACATCTTGCTGATGATTAAGGCAGAAGTTGTTCGATATGCCCTCCGCCTTGTTCCGCTACTAATTGGAAGCGCAAAATTACATGCTCCACAACAGATCGGAGGGTATCTGAATTGATGCAACGGATGTGGTGTGTGATGCTTGCCTTCAAGTCGGCTAGATTCTCAATCCGCCCGCTGTAAACAACATTCTTCAGGTACCCCCAAAGCCAGAAATCACACGGGTTTAAGTCGGGGGAACGTGGCGGCCACGTTGTTGGAAAATAGCGGCTTATGATCCTAGCATCTACGAAATGAGGGACTCGGCAGCTGCTTCACAGGAGTAGCAATGTGCGGAGGAGCGCCATCTTGCATGAATATTGTGCGATCCACACACAGACGCTGCTGAAGTGCCGGAAGGACATGGTTACGCAAAAGTGCTTCATACCGCTTGCCAGTAACGGTGCAGGTAACGGGATCCGCAGGTGTGATCTCCTCGAAGAAAAACGGACCGACGATAAACTGTGCCGTTATTCCGCACCACACTGACCTTTTCTGAATGAAGAGGTAATGGCTGTAGCTGGAACGGATTCTCGGTCGCCTATATCTTGCAAATGGAAATGGGCTTCGTCAGACCACAGAATGTTCCATGGCCATCGATGTCCACTTCCATCCGAACAAGAAATCGTAGTGCAAAAGATTCACGTGCTTCCAGGTCAGCAGGTAGCAACTGCTGCTCACGAGTTATCTTATACGGGTAACAGTGCAAGATGTTCCGTAGGACTTTACGCACCGTGCTCCTCGGCATATCCAGCATTCGGCCAATTCCCCGTGCACTGCTGATTCCAGCATCATTGTTCATCTATTCTTGTAATGCTGTAGCCATATCTTCCACTGCCGCAGCCGAAACTGGAATCCTCCCGCTACTGCTCGTAATATTTTGATGCCATAACTTTTGAAAAGATTGATCTAGATGCTTGAAATTGTCTACACACGTAGGCCCTATACAGAGTACGGTGCGAAAAACAGCGAATCCTCTTGGGTGGCCCGGGGCCCCTCAGCGGCCACTTGTATAAATTTCGTGGTTCCTTTTTTAACTTTTGAACAAAGAGACCTAGAGGCTTGAAATTTTCTACACACGTAGGCCCTATACAGAGGACGGTGCAAAAAATATAGCTAATCCTCTTGGGTGGCCCGGGGCCCCTCGGGGGCCACTTGTTTGAATTTCATGGTTCCTTTTTTATCTTTTGAACAAAGAGGGCAAAAATCCTGAAATTTCGTATATTTGTAGTGCGGTTCTAAAAAAATAAACCATTAAGGAATGACAACTAAGTACCGAAAGGTTAAACTACACTATTCGCGGAACTATATTTTTAAACTGCCTTATGTTAACATTGTAAGTTTCTAATGGACCATAAAAATACCATTAAACCACGTACCATTGAACCAATTTCGACTATCATCAATTTTTCGTTATATTCATTCATGACAAATCTTTTCAAGTCGTTTGATATATTACATGCCATATTTTAGCATTGAAAATTCCAATGAACAATAATGGTTCCGCTAAACCAGGTTCCTTGAAACCAATTTCGACTATCATTAATTGTACGTTATATTCAGTCATTACATCTCATCCCAATTTGTTTGATATATTACATGCCATATCTTATCATTCAAAAATTTTGTGGGTGTCATAAGGGTGCCATTAGAGCACGTGCCATTGTTTCGATTACAACCATTTTCAAAATGGTTCATTTCCCGAACCATATTTATCAATTGGCGAAAATAGTAATTTATATCCGCTTCTATCTCGTCATTACGATTTGTTCGATACATTACTTAATATATCTCTGCATTGAAAATTGCTAGGTGAGGTCGTGAAGGTAACATTTGTGCACGTGCTATTGAACCGAATTAGATAATATATGTGATTGGTTCGTGCCATGTACCATATTCATCGACTGACGAAAATAATAATGAATAACCGCTTCTATCTCGTCATTACGATTTGTTTGATTTATTAATTAATATATCTTCCCATTGAAAATTGCTTGGCGG
>JAHWFO010015231.1:0-10628 GCA_023313115.1 Rhysida immarginata
TTTTTGTGCCAGGATGCAAATTTGGCTATCCAAGTTAGCATCACAGAAAATATCATTTGTTCTGCCGTCCTAAAAATGAATTAATATATTTAAAAAATGGCAAAATGCAATTCACGTCAGGATAGACAGTTGACGAAAAATTCCCCATGTTTGTCTCAAGCTGAGCATTTTTTCAGTAAAATAAAGACACTTTGATTATTATCGGAGCAAAAGTTTTTAAACTCCGCAAAAGTGGACTTTAATACGTTGTTATTCCACATGTATTTCCAAAATCCATGAAAGGTTTAGTAAAACCATGTTGAAACCTAAAACACTCAAAAAAGAAACGTCATACCATCAAAGAAAAATATTGCTCAGAAATCCACTACAATCAGTTCATTCTAGAAGAGAATGAAAACTCAGAAATGCAAAACAAAACAAAACAAAAATAAATAAATAAATAATTAATTAAATAAATAAATAAACTCAGAAAGAAAAAAATTCGATTTCATTAATATTTAATTCATTAAATAGAAGACTCTAGTAATATCCACTGAACTCCATAAATTAAGAGATTTCCGCACACATTATCTATTCTCTAGGTCATAAAAACACAATTCAATCATTAAATATAAATGAAGTAGCACCGCTGCGCACGGAACAAAATAAAAAGTGATGGACACGCCTGACAAAAAATTGTAGCAACCCTCCCCCTCTAGTTTTGTAAACTGTAGGCGACGTTCAGTCGCTGTTTTGTCCAGCCACACCAGCTGGGATGCTCAAAATCAGAATATCCAAGAATGATTGGGGGATGGCACCCTATTCTTAGACTAATGACGTTCGCAGATCCTGCAGTGTTCGCGGAGTTGTTACTCCTGCCGCAACACCGTCCCATGCGTGCTCGATGGGATTTACATCCGGTGAACATGTTTTCCAATCCATGCGCCGAATGTCCTCATGTTCCATATAGCTATCCACTATGCCGGTCCGATGCGGACGGGCATTATCATCCATGTAGAGGAAATCTGGAACTTACCGCAACCCTAAAGAGACGACCATGTCGCAGGATACTATCCCGGTACTCAGGCCAATTATGGCCCTTTTGTCGAAGACTTGTAGTGATGTACTCCCGTACTCATAACCGACCATGATAGCCACAACATCATACCGCCACTGCCATAACGGCCATATTCAATGATGCTAGCGAGGTTGGATCGTGTTCCACACTCGTCCAGAAGTGAACACGTCGAGAATCAGAACCCAGGCTAAGTTAGGTTAGGTTAGGTTAGGCTAGGTTAGGTCCTAATCTCATCCAAGAAAATGATCTGATTCCACTGTCTTTGTGTCCATACTGCATATTCGGTGCACCAAGCCAACTATTCCCTACGGTGTCCCTGGGTCAACGGGAAACACCTAATCAGTTGTCGAGCATACAGGCAAGCTGCGTGGAGTCTCCTGTATACCGTTTGCCTGGAACCATTATCCCCAATGGCCGCTGATAATTCTCTGACAATGTCCCTGGCTGTGCTTCGCCTGTTCCTATGGGCAGATAGAGCAAAATAGCGGTCTTGCCTGGGCATGGTGAACTTTGGATGACCCTGAAGTATCTGCGGTTTTTCGTTCCTGTCAGTATCCACAGTCATGAAATGGCACTAATTGACACTTTCAGCACCCGAGACACTTCAAACTGGGACTGGCTTGCTTCCAGTCGTCCAATTATTCGTCCTCTTATTCAACTCTCTAAATGGACACGATGAGCCTTTTGCAACAACAATCAAATTGCCAAAGAAAATTAAAAAACATGTTCTTTACGGCACGTGCACTATAACACTTGTGTATTTAATGGTGGAATTTGTTTCTGGGGCCTATAGAATGGCCTTAGCTTGTTTGGCGCTGATCGTATGTGCGAAAGGATCACATTCTGCAAATCCCTCAATCTATGGCCATCTGTGTAAAATGGTAGATGAAAGTGGCCAAAAGCGGCCCTCATCAATTTTTGCTCTGTATGATGCTGCAGCATAGCAGTGAAAGATTGAGGTAGTAGTTTATGCAACTGCCAACTGCGCCCAAGCTCAACATGTTGTTTTCCATTGATGACATATTGTATTATATGAATGTCAGAACTTTTTTTACTCCTCAGTTTCACGTGTTTTGTACCAAGATTTTGAAGGTACGTACACCGACTTATTCCTTATTATAATACCTACGTAATAGTTGTAACGCTTTACTAAAAATCTATGATCAGACAAAGGAGGAGAAAAGCCGCAGCTAAGAACTAGATTAGGTAATGTGCGAAGATATTAAATAATTCTTTAATCGAAGTAACTGTCAACCATTAAACATATACACCAGAAGGTTCTGACAAAATTTACCCACCATCAATATTATACCATTCATCAATATTATACCATTTATTAAGATTAACAGGTTTAAAACTTATCATAAACCTAATCATAAACAAAGGTATCTAATCGCAGGTATTACAGTGACTTCCAAAACTGTCCCAATGTTAGAGAGCGAGATGTTCATCCATCCATTATAGATATTGTATACATATAACAGAGTCACCATTGTTTTCATTTAAGAACTCAATATCTGAGCATGAAATAAGTGCAATACAAAATTTCTTCAAAGATTATTTTTTATGTAATTAAAGAAAAACCGACAATTTGTCATTGGGACAGTTTTGCAGCCGTATTATGAATTGAACTCATTTGTATGAACAAAATTTATTTAATATTTTATGTAGCCTCCTTTGGCCTTCAACAATGCAGCAATACGTCAATTAAATTAATACCTGTTTGGGCAGAAATATTTCCCCATTCCATCTTTGTTCTTTCCCACAATTTTTGCATCCCTTTTGGTTCAATCGGATATTTGGCCATTTGTTTTTTAAGATGTTTCCACAAATGTTCTATTGGATTGAGATCTGGAGATTGTGCAGGCCACTCCAGAACTTCAATTTCATTATCTTGAAACCACTGTGTGGAAAGGTGTGTTCGATTTTTCGGATCGTTGTCCTGCTGGAATATAAACTCTTGTTTGTCTTGTCCATGAAAATCCAGAGTAGGGATGAAATAGTTATCTAGAATGTCGCAGTACATGGCAGCGGTCATCCTGCCATCACTTCGACACATCAAACCAGTTCCTGTTGTATATGTCATGCAACCCCAAATCATCAGGTTGTTACCACCAAATTTAACAGTTCCGTTCACTTCCCGTTCTGTTAACCCTGATCCTGGACATTTCAACACCCATGATCGACCATCTGATCCTACTTGGTTTACTTTTGTTTCGTCGGACCATATAACTCTTTTCCAGTCATCCTGGGTCCATTGTTGATGCCGTATCACGAACTGGTGACGACTTTCTTTGTGTTTCTTTGTCAGTTTAGGCTTTTTCTTTTTCACTGCAGATTTTAATCCTGCTGCTTTGAAATGTCGACGAAGAGTAGAGCAACTGACACTTGTTCCAGATTCAGCAATAAATTACTGGGTAACTTTGACAGCATCTGCAGCATCCGTACTGGTTATCATCCGAACCAGTTTTCTTTTATCATTTGCAGTTAATTTTTGTGGACGACCTCATTTCATCTTCTGTGTATTTGTTCTGCAACATGCACGAACTCTGCTTACAGTTGTACGTCCAATTCCTAATCGCGACTGAATATCTGTTGTAGAAAGCCCTTCATCAGTAAGGGCAACAATGTTATTACTTATGTCTTTGGAAATAGGTTTCATTGTTTGACACTTATGCAGAACTTAGCATATTAAACCGTTGGATTAAGAATACGTGGTTCCTGATGTTTTAATGGAATAATCCAGGCTGATTACATTCATTTGAAGAAGGGGTGCAAAACTGTCCCAATGTCAAATTGTCGGTTTTTCTTTAATTACATAAAAAATAATCTTTGAAAAAATTTTGTATTGCACTTATTTCATGCTCAGATAGTGAGTTCTTAAATGAAAGCAATGGTGACTCTATTGTATGTACACAACATCAATAATGGATGGATGAACATCTCGCTCTCTAACATTGGTACAGTTTTGGAAGTCACTGTATCTTGCACAGTTTCTACCACATTAAAAAGAAATCTAGGCGTCCCGCAGGGCTCCATCCTATCACCCCTACTTTTACATTTATATGTAAATATGAGAAATAGAGGCCTTTCAATACATTATACTTTGAAGAAACTGACTAGTTTCGCCATTTATTCTCGACTTTTTCAAAGTGATAAGAAGAGGAAATTATAACGCTCTTACAGGATCGGGACACATTAATATGACCACCTGCTAGTATCCGGAATATCCACCTTTTGCGGCGAGCACAGCAGCTAGTCGACGTGGTAGAGAGTCAATAAGTCCTCGGTTGGTGGTTGCAGGTATCTGGGACCATTCGGCGATCAGTGCATCCCGTAATTCCATCACTGTGCATGGTGGAGGGTCCAGCTTGCGGACATGGCGATCGAGATGGTCCCACAAATGTTCAATGGGGTTTAGGTCCGGGGAGATTAGTGGCCATGGGAGTAGCTTGAATTCATCCTCATCCTCCTCGAACCAGTCGTGGACAATTTTGGCAGTATGGGAGGGAGCATTGTCCTCTTGAAAGGTGCCATCACCCTGAGGAAACACTGTCGACATGAAGGGGTGTACCTGGTATGCGACGATCGTCATGTAACGAACAGCATTCATTGTACCTTCCAGCAGTATCAGTGGATTCAGATCATGCTATGAAAACATCCCCCAAACAGTCACACCTCCCCCACCAGCCTGTCGTCTGCCAACGATGGTGTCGGGATTCCTGTTCTCAGATGCTTCCCGGCGAATTTTCCATCGTCCGTTCAATTTTGTTCACCAGAAACCGCGACTCGTCAGAGAAAGCAACCCTTTGCCACTCGGCCGAGGTCCAATGGCGATAGTCCATTGCGAATTGGAGGCGATTTCGGCGATGCACAGGCGTCAACATGGGTGCTGTTATCATACGCCTGCTCCGGATCCCCAACCTCAAGAGGGATCGTTGCACTGTCCTAGTGGCCCCACTGTTCATTTGCTGTGTCAGTTGCTCAACAGTGGCACGCCGATTGGTCTTGGCCAGGCGTCATAACTGACGCTCGCCTCTAGGATCGATGGCCCGTGGGGCCCCCACCAGTACCTCTTCGGTTGCTCGAAACTGTCTGGTTCGTCCAGTCACGGTACACATTCACAACGTCACCCCTAGAGCAGTTTACAAAGTTGGCCGTTTCTGAAATGCTGTCCCCCCCCCCCCCCCTTGGCCCGATAGCCAATGATCATCCCCTTTTGGAGGTCCGACAGGTCACTTGCTCTGCCCATGACGCGACAACTGCTGTGTTAACGGATGCTACTACACGTCTGCTGTTGTCAGCTTTTAATGATATGCAATGATTTTTCATCTGCATACCATGGGACGTTCCAACATGTTCGAGGAGAGGTGGTCATATTAATGTGTCCCGAACCCGTATACAGGATTGCGAACATAACAATTGCTGTGATTGGATAGGATTATACAATTAACTGAGGCTATTATACGGGAATATGAACATAACAAATTTCTGTGATTGGGTGGAATATAAGAATATAAAACAATTCTGTGATTTGGCTAAGTTTTAAAAATTATACGAGGGCATATTGAAAAGTAATGTCTCCATGGCTGTAACTTTTTTATTTTTTAACCGATTTTCAAAATTCTTTTTGTATCTGATACTTACATTTGTCCTCTATGTAATGCACTATTCACTTTTCAACATAGTCCCGATCCCTTTCCACGCATTGCGCCAACGCGTGACTAGTCGGAGACAAATTCCGGGGTTGTTATCGACACCAGGACCGAACGGCAGGTTTCACCTCGTCGTCAGAACGCAACTCATGCCCCTTAAGATGCTCTTTCCTCTTTGGGAAGTGGTTAAAGTCGCAACGTGCAAAGTCTTTCATCTTTGAACTGTAGGCGCTGCAATCCCCTCTGATGTGTGGCGATCGTGTGCGGACGGGCGTTAACGTGCTACAGAAGAGGATCCAAAGCTGCCATTCAATCCTCGTGTTGACGACAACCCCGAATTCCTCTCCGAGGGGTTCACCCGACTAGTCACGCGTTGGCGCAATGCGTGGAAAGGGATGGGGACTATGTCGAAAAGTGAATAGTGCATTACATAGAGGACAAATGTAAGTATCAGATACAAAAAGAATTTTGAAAATCGGTTAAAAAATAAAAAAAGTTACAGCCACATGGAGGCATTACTTTTCTATATGTCCTCATATAAATCTTATGGAACAAGAATAGAATTTAACATTGGTAAAATGTCATATAACAGTTGTGTGTTGAGAATATCTGTCGGTGAATCCGATTGGGCTTTGAATATTTCTATACTTTCGAGCATGCCTATTTTTGCTGGATTATTGGAATATTGTAGAATCTTCATGGACTCGTCTATTGTTCTGCGAGGGGGGGGGGGGGTTATCTTTCAGAAGGTGATTTGCAAAATTTGATTTTGTGTCTTTTTTCGTGTATCACGCCATATGTTCTTTATAACGTGTGGGAAAACTGTCTCGACGTCATACCAATATAAAAGCGATCACAAAATTTACATTGAAGACGGTATATTCCGATGGCGTTGAAACCATTATTAAGGTCAGTTCATAGTCTGCCGTTACCGTTTGCTCTGTGCTCCAACGAAAGCCGTTCCGTTTGCTGAAATGATTCATAGTTGTGCTTTGTCGTAATGCCGGTGGCGGTCGAGCCACCGTCCGCTGTTGCGCTGGGACAAAACTGTGCTCTATTTCAACGGCCAACGCACAACGGCCCATCAACCAGAACTTGAAGATCTCTTGACGTCATTTCTCTTCTTTGAAAAACAAAAATGGAGGAAAAACAAGTTAATCGAAACGATTCAAACGTATCCCCGCTTGTATGATACGAGAACGAAAGAATATAAAGATCAAAAATTAAAAGAAAAGATTAAATATTCTCTAGCTTAAAAATAGATCGTACATATATAGATCTATTGGAACGATGCTTATTTCTTCGATGCAAGTTTCGGAAGTTTATAGTTTACAGAGCATGCGCCATGTTACCGTTTTACGACTATGACTCTGAATGCTATAGCGCTGTAAGCAGAGCGCTAACGGCAACGTTTTCAACTTGACGGAACGGCAGACGGCCAAAGCAAAACGGCATGGTCAGACTATGAACCAAGCTCTAGGAATAGATTGCAGGGGGTTAAGTGAGTATCTAACGGAATTGCTCTTTCGGTATGCAACTTCTATGTCTTTTGCGGATAGGAATTTTGCCAGGGGGTAAATAAAATCGCCTGCGAGGGTGAGAGAGGTCCAATATTTTTGGTTGGATATAGGGTTAGACGGTTGGGATATTGGGTTTTTGGAAATACTGGATACGTTTTATGGACGATGCGGTGGATGAATGAATGAGAATAGCCATTCGATTTGGCTAGATAGTGACGCGGAATTCTTTGTTACGAGAGGAAACATTTAGGGCAGGGATGTCCAAGATTTCTGTCTGCGGGCAGCGCCCGTGCACGCGGGTAATCTTCTTCTCCTCCTATTGCACATTACGTTGATCATTTCCTTAAATTCGCGTTACTAATTATCAATTCGACACCGTAAAAATAAAAAATACGAGGCCGTTTACCATTTTATTTCCTTTGTTTTAATATGACAATTTTCTCGATGTCAGGTGGAATTGTATTTTCTTTTTCCCGATAGGACACGATTGCATATTAAGCATTTAGAATCCGATCCGTGAACAATAAAAAAAACAAAACAGATTCTTCCACTCCGATTTAAATACTGGTTCAGTGATTTTATGCTTTTACAGAGTGTGTGGCATGTTATGCGAGACCAAAAACAAGCAAGTATCAGTAATAAAAGAAATAATGCCTCATTTAATGGAATCGCCCCATAAAGTCTGGCAACACTGCATAGGAAAAGCAAAAATACCCACTCCCCTCCTGAGTTTTGGACTATCCTCGGCTTTGCCCGTGTGATTTGTCCGCCAGCTTTTTATGTTGCACGCGGGCGACGCGTACGATTTGGGCACCCCTGATTTAGGGGAAGCTGGAGGGCGCGGTCAATTAAATAACGAAAGGAGGCGGTTTTATGTGTGATAGAGTGGATAGACGAAGCGTGATGATGTTGTGGGCTTACGGTAAATATTAGAGCTCCCTGTTTCACTGCCCGAAATACACGGGTACACGTGTAGTGCAGAAGAGACTTCCAATGCTGTTACAGTCTGTGCCTCTTTGTTTGATTATAACTCCCCGCCCGCTGTGAGCAACAGAAAACTGCGAGCCGCACTTGTCGCAATGCACATCCTGCACCTTCTTTATGAATGGAAACTGTTTGCGTTTCTACACGTGTACATGGTACCCGTGTATTTCAGTATCACGGATACTCAAGCGCTTAAATTACACAAATATTTCGAAACACGATGATATAATATTAAATAGAAAAGTTTTCTGAAAAAGCATTACCTTTCTGAAAAGTCACTCACTGGTTTTAAGCAAACTTTTTAATATTATTATTATTATTATTATAATTATTATTATTATTATTATTATTATTATAACAAAGTGCATTTATGAAGTTAAATAAAATGAACAAAGATTTAAACATGAAGCACATAAAAATAAAGCAAAAGATAGAGTATTTTGTATTTTGGTTTCCATATCATTACTGAAGTACACTTTGCAATACAAAAGAAAGTTATTTCATTAACATTCTATTTTGATATAAAAAACTAATGTATTCACATTTTCTGGTAATAAACAGCTCCGTTTGGTTGTTACAATGTTCCCAGCAGTTGAAAAACATCTCTCTGAGCTAGATGATGTTGCTAGTATAGCTAAATATTTTTTCGCAAGCTCTCCAAGTGCGGAATACTTATGTGCCCGCGCTTTCCACCATTCAAAAGGGTCCAAGTCAAATCTTAAAAGAGGCTCAGCCAAGTAATTTCCAAATTGAATACTTAAGTCTGACGTATCATTAGCCTCATCTATCGTACAAAAATTTCCTCGGCACTTTTATTGAAGGGTTTTTCTTGTTCTTGGTTTCTTGTTTGAGGAAAAGTATTTTCAAGTATGCTTCTTACTGTTTCTAGAATTTGCTGTCTTGCAAGTAAGGACTCATGCTCCAAATCTTTATATCTTGGATCCAAAAAGCAAACAATTTGTGTCACAGATAATAGATCACTATTCCATTTCAATCAAAACGATGTTTAATTTCACTAATTAATGTTTGCTTAAAATTAATCAAAACTTCCATCAACGTCTTCTTGTATTTTTAAATGTTTATCTAAAATCTTTCTCATTAACGGCCTAACCATTGAAATTGGAGAATGGCTTTCTCCACAAAACAATGTTCTCGCAAGTTGCAATGGGCCACGTAATTACAAGATTATGTTTAATTTTTTTACTGAATCTTGCTTCTTCTTTGATCTTGCTTCTTCTGAGCTATAAGATTTTCTTTAACTTTATTGGAAAATTCTTTTCCGGAACGTGTTAGAACGGTATAGATTTTTTTAGAAGCGCGTTACGGTTGCGTATATCAGAATTCATTGTCCTCTATTGATAGGAGTTGCGTTTAGCTTGGGATGATTATTTTTTTCCTTTAATATTTATTTATTTGAGGATTATTCCTCTTAATTTTTTTTTTTTTTTAGAATCGACATCGGTATGAAACGTTATTTGGTCAGTTGAATTGTTGTGTTAAGCGTTCGCTCAAATAACGAGTCGCGTTACATTGTTGTCGGAGTTTTCGTTTTGTTATTAGGGGCTTCTCTTTTAGAGCGTCTCCTGACTTTTGATTTGTGGTTACGCCGTCGGGTTGAAAAAATCACGTGTTGTGAACGTGGGAGAAAAAAATAAGAAATTTTTATTAAAGTGTCGAGTCAGTAGCGTCCAGGTCGAGCTTGGGTCCACATCTACCAAGGAGAAAAGTACCAACATTTCCAGTATTCCCATAAGCAATGGATTGGCTAAGCGTTTATTATTTGCTAAAAAGATTTTTTGCCGTCTACTGCATTATTTCTATCTAGGATGTTAGACCTTCAGATAATCTAAATGGTTTTGGAATAGATCATCTCTGGGCTGATTAGGGCAATGTCCCTCGCCAAAATAGCAAATCGTTACTTCTCAGAAACTTATTCATCATGGTCGCCGTAGTTTGCGTATGGTTTTCCTACAAAGTTGATAGCGATTTCGACAATGGAGCTGGGATACCCGACGATGGATTTCCTCGTTGTCGATCTTCGTTTTTCTTCTCACCGTGAATGAGACTCGATTGCGACAGGAAGAAATGATGAAGGAATCTAAAAACTTTTTCATCATTAATTAGCGATTCTCTCAGGTTGGTTGTTCCTGTTTCCAGCTATTTCTATAATTTAATACATAAGAAAAAAAAAACTAACGCAGAACAAGAGTTGTTTCCCCATGCAGCCACATTACGTCATAAACTTAAGATTCGATTCGTTCACCCATGGGTTTTATGGTGATCGTCATTGCCGATTATCAACATGCCGTTGCTGTTTTCTTCCTTTTGCTAGATGTCGGCCCGCCTTACCGTTCGATTAGAACGCTCAACAAACTGCGTCTCAAAGCTACGTCCTCTTCAAAATTGAGAAGC
>JAHWFO010015232.1:0-11635 GCA_023313115.1 Rhysida immarginata
AGAGAGAGAGAGAGAGAGAGAGAGAGAGAGAGAGGGGTGGGCGACTGAATATCGCGAGGTGGGGAATCAAACCACGCGTTTATTAACCTCTGTGTGGCAAGGCTGTGCAAATTGGTATAGAGAGAGCCAAGTATGCCTCACCAGCATTTCAACCGAGTTCAAACAGAGAAAAAAACAACCATTCATGCGAGCAAAGGCAATCAATGAGATAGGTAAAAATGAAAATAAAACAAATTTCAAACAGACTAACATTAAAATATGCTAAAAAGCTAGTGAATTCGAACATTTCATCAAGCTGTGTATTTGTAAGCCTGTAAATGTGAACTCAGCCACCTGTCAAACACTTCATCAGGTTGTGGGAGCAAACAAACAACCACTCAAACGAGACAATGCAATGCAATTTTAAAAATTAATTGAAAATTAAAAAACAAAGTGAGCGCCTTGAAACAGAAGTAGTTAACTAGAAGAGAGTGTAAAGTAATGCGGGAAAAATTTGGTTGTGGTAATAACAAAAAAGATAATTAGTATTTAGATAAAAACAACTTGGGACGCAGCTTATTTAGCACACCCCATTTTAGTAGGTATATATACCGGGACCCGAGTAGCTTATATTGGGAGATAAAATCTCAAAAGCACCTTTTACAGTGAAGCACCAACACTGATGCATAACTAAGAATATGAAATTAATTTTATTTATTATCAACCTCCTGTCAACAGAACATGGCCGCAGTCACGTGATTAAACAATAAGTTGGCCACGCAGTTGAGTGAACACACCCAAAACAAGGACCAACGCCCAAAAAATGAACCACCACCCATAAAATGAGCCACATTCTCCCAAAACAAGGACCAACACCCAAAAAATGAAGCACCATCCAAAACAAGGATCACCACCACCTAAAACAAGGCCCACCACCTAAAACAAGGACCACCACCACCAAAAACAAGGACCACCACCCAAAAAGGCAACACCCGAAAATTAAAAAAAATGACAGGTAAAAAATTAAGATTAAAAATTAAAATAAAAAATAAAATTTAAAAATAATCATATCAGCTGTGACGTCACGGGAAAAACCCATCCTGTGACCCGAAAATGGCTGCCCATGACGTTAGCATTGTGTTGGAGGGTGTGTGCGGTCACGTGACACGAATACTGCAAGCTGATTGGTCATTTTTGGCCACGCCTACCTCATTATATACGCGTCCCAACGTATATCCCTTCTGCTCACATTTGCACATTTGGCTTGGAATAGTAATTTACAACTACCCGTACAGGAAACAAGGCTGACAACCGTGGATCGCTTTAAGGCAGGAGAGGCAAAAACCTATCTTGCCCTGCAAACCTTTCTTTCCTATGGAGACGGAGCAACTTAAAGATCGACTTCACCTGCGGCCACCTTAATAATAATAATAATTTTATGACATAAAAAAATTTTGATTTTTTTATGAAACTCGTGGTTTTTGATGGTTGTCTCCCCTTAAATTAAAATTAAAATTAAACTACAAAATATTGAAAAAATAGGAAACTTTTTAATAAGATAATTACTTTATAATGAAAGTGGAAATTTGGGTGAAACAATTTATAATAATAATAACAACAATTTTTTTTGGAAATAATGAATAATAGAAAAACAATTTTGATAAAACAACATTTTTGATAACATCTGCACTTCTGAATTTGCGGCGGCTTGAGCTGGCGTTGAGCATGAGCGCAAGCAATAATTGACATCACACCCATCGCTTCCTCAAAGAACATACAAGGAAAAGAAAGGAAAGCTCTAATTGATTTAGTTTAAGTTCTGTACACCCTAGCGCTGCCAGAATCTGGTGTGAAAGTGGTATGCACAGAAGCAAATTCTTTGTTATACCTGCATTCATTGAAGTTTTTTTATTTAGTTTAAAATGCTAAATTAAATTATTGTTCATTTATTTTCCCATTTATTTACTGAAACGGGTTATTAAATTAAAAATATAATTTTTTTATTCCATAACATTATTTTATTTTTAATGAGTTTTTGTAAATTTTTTTTATTCTGTCAATATACGCTTATTTTACCAAGAAAACAAATGTTTATTTTAAAACGACTTTTATTCACTTACTTTTTAAAAGGGATTTAAAAGTAGATACCGCAAAAAATTACAGTGGAAAAGATGTTGAACATAATTTTTTATAAAAAAAAATAAATCAATTGCATTAAATATGGTCATAAAGTTTTAACCATTGGAAAATTAGAATCTGATAAGCTTTTATCACCAACTGAAAATGTTGTTATAGCCACTGCATTAATTTTTTTCAAAATTTTTTTGGCTAAAAAGCCTGCAACACGTGTGCAACCGAATTTGTTTCAAATAAATTTGGAATTTCAATGCCTAAAGTTATTGGATCCGAGTTAATTTGTGAGTCAAAAGAAGACTTGCAACTGCTTCGAATTCCTTGGATGTTACCTGCAACATTTCAGTTGGCAATAAAAGTTATCATTATCCTTTTTTACAATTTCCTACTGACCAGGATAAAATAACATTTGTGGCCATAAGTTATTTCATTGATTTACCAGTAGAAACGTTGTTTTATTGCTTGGCAATTGTTTTATCCTTAGCAATGCACCCACAAGCAAAATAATATAAGGATATGATAAGCTGAGGCCGTGGAAATACATTGTTATAACAGCACAAAACATCGGAGAAAGCAAAAGGATAAGAAGTACAGTGGAACCTCGGTTCACGAACGCCCCGGATCACGAACAATTCGGTTTACGAACAATAGTTTTGTTTCGGTTTACGCACCAAATTTCGGTTCACGAACTGGCCCATCACTAACTTGCCATTGTACGCATGCGTAGATAGATAGTGTCACTTTGTGTTCGTGTGAATATCGTTCGCAATTTAGGTTTTATATCTTTTATGTTATTCTCAACGCCTTTATCAATTGGGCTATCGAGCAAGACACACGAGGTTCCGGTTCGAATCCAGGTTGCAGAATTTTTCATCCATTTTTTTCAAATAATATCATTTATTTGCGAGTTTGCTCCTCCAGTTCATATTCTTCATTTCTTATTGTGTATTCATCAAAATTTCAGATGGTTTGGGTAGGAGAAATTCCCGATCTGTGAACCGGCTTTCCGTTTTCCATTGGGCTTTCTTCTATCTTGACAATTTGGTTGTCTTTAAGACACTTATTTCACATGGGATAATTGTTGCGCGGGCCAGCCCGAAATTCCGGGCCAGCCGCGCTGGATCGAGCTCTAGTTAAGCTCACTCCAGCACGGTTCTCCAGAAATCGCTTTTCACACGTGAGAAATAAAGCGCGGCTCTCGTTTCTCCGGAAGTAGTTGCTGAGCATGCTCTTTCCATCAGACGGCTTGAAATAATCAGTTGTAGCGCTATCAGCACAGCAAAGAATGTGCCATGCTTTCAGCCATGTTTCAAATCGTCGCGCGTTCGCATTGCATTGCGGGATAGCTGGCCGCGGGCCAGACGCCTTGGCATGGTTGTGATAACGTGCCGTGCTGGTTCACTTTCGAAGGATGTAGCGCGGTCCAGCTCGCATTGGCTCAGTTTGCATTCAGATGTAATAAAACAAAATAACCGGGCCATCACGGGCTGGCTCGGTTTGAATTATCTCATGTGAAATAAGTATTAGTGACAGCATGGCTGTACAATTGTCTTTAATTCTTAAATTACTGTACTGGACCCATATCAAAATTAACGGAAAACATCTGTTTTTGATCGTTGGAACGGATTAATTGAATTAACATTGATTTGAATGGGGAACATTGCCTCTTTCACGAACAGACTCCTGGAACGGATTAAGTTCGTGAACCGAGGTTCCACTGTAAAGGCTGTGTTTATATCACGTGATGAAAGCTGCCCGATCTGCGAACGGTGGCTTCTCTTTTGCACACATTTCCCGCCAGACTAGGGTGGCGCTACTTACGTCTACGCGAGCCTCTACTTCTTATCCTTATACGTTCTTTGGCTTGCTATCGCTCCCATCACGTTTTGATGAGCGAGGCAATTTTCTTTTGTTTTCGTCCCCGCACAGCTTTCACTAGCAATATGAATTTCCAGAGGCCCTTAGACACCGAAACGCGTAGCAATTTATTACATCACGTAAAATATATGTTTTATTGCTCTAGTCAGTAAATCTAGTTATTTAAATTAGTGATATTAAAGAGCAAAGTGAACTTATTCTTCTTCTTAATATTTAAATTATTTATGTAAGTTATTTTTTAAGAAAATTATTAAAAAAAATCTAGTTCCATCTTTCTTTATATCGTGAGAAACGCAAAATGGGCCATGTCCTATTGTTTTCAATTAAAAAAATCTATCTAAAATTGGTCGAGATAGCATAAATCTATCTACGGAAATCGCTGTCCAGTAGATCAATTCAGCGCCTCTAGTGGCAGAACATGTACTAGGAAGTATTTCTTTTTATTTTTGGAACCACTTGTACACTGCAATTGGACAGGATTTCCCTTATCCTTGTAGGCAATGGACCATAAGCTTAGCGGTCTTAACCGCGCCATAGTAGCTACACTACTGAATTGTCCCCCAAGCATTTCCAAGAATTTCTTTTTAGTTGGCTTGACTTTAAGAGCTGATGTTATCATTCTTGAACAAATTTGCCACGACGTACTATAGCATTATCATGTATGAAAATACTACCACAGCAGGATAAAAGTATATCATGTACATTGGACATTGCAGGTAGGATGACCAACCGTCCCGAATTTTGGGCCTTTTAAGACGCGTCCCGACTTGACCCTAGGCGGGACGCCTTTTGTCCCGAAATTTCACGTTACAGTGACAGAAATATGTCTGCAAAAAATATTTTCCTTTCCTTTGGTTCTCTTTTTTTCCTGTTTCCTTTCAGTTTTTTTCTTGTCTAGATTATCAATCATTCATTAATGACATTTTTGCAGCAGTAGTTATTACCTGGTTTGCCATTGTCTAGCTGTGCATAACTTTTTAATCAATGCCGTTTGTATCCTTTGATATCTAGGCCATGTCATTGGCCTATTTTTTTTTAAATTATTTGCTTCTCTTATCGCTAGCCTTTTGTGAATACGAGGATTGCAAATGAAATGATCCTCGTATAATGAAATCATCAATTGCAAAAATTTCTTTTCCTATGAAGTAGAAAAATGTTTTGAAGTATATTGAAGAGAACTCAAGAAAGGACCGTGGCCTTTGAAATATCTCGAAGACCACGGAATGGTCAAGAGGGTTTTATCCTATACCACTAGGAGTCCAGGCTGTAGAATTTTCTTTCCTATTTTCATCAATAATACTGAAGAGCGTTTCGATTTCTCCGAAGACAGTGTTTTATGTAATATGCAAATATTTTCCCTGAAGATGTTTACTTTTGTCGAACTCCGTGAATTAGTGGCTACATCACATCTTGATAGTTTAATGAATATTGACGAACTGTACGAAGAATACCGTAAAGTAAATGAGATCTTCTGTTTTAAAATGTCCGAAAAAGAAGTAAAATTTTCTTATGAAAGATGGCACGATTTTTTTTAAATCTAAATAAGGATTTGCCATGAATACAAACAACATTGCTGCGTTTTAAATATTGATTTCTTTCTTTCCTTTTTGGAATTGCGCTATGTTGTACATTAAGATGATAGAAAACATTTTTTTTTAATTTACATGCGGAAAAATTAAATAATACAATACTAATAAATATAATCCACATTTTTTTAACGCTGTCCCGAATTGTTTGGTCAATGCCCGAAATTTCCTAGTTAAGAGTTGGTCACCCTAATTGCAGAGATACAGAGGGTAGTTAGGAAAATATGGTAACAATTAGCATATTTACCTGTGGCGCGCTTTTATTTCACGTGAGCTATCTAGTTGAGTATTATTAGGGCAGGTATTAAAATAGATAGTTCTATTTAAGTACCTGACATCGTCCGGAAAGTTCGGGCTTAAGTAACCGTATGTAAACGACCAATACAACGAACCATTGCACACAAGATAGTACACGGTAACGCAAGTATCAACAGTGGTTTACAACTTGAGAAGGGACACAAGATTCACGTGCATAAGTTGTTGCCGCGCCATGTTCAAGAGCGACGGACCAACTGCCGTAAAATTTATGAACGATACCTGGCGGATGAAAAGTGGAAATACGTGATCACAACAGATGAGGCGTATTTTTATTTAAGCGACTGCAACAAGTACCGAGCCATTTATCACCACCCAAGGGATTGTAAGGAATTCAGAAAATGGTACCGTGAATGCAAAGAAACATTTAGAAAAGGTTTTGTGATCGTGGCGGTTTACAGCTACAACGGCAAGTTAACTTTACACAGAGTTGAGTCAAAGGCCGAAGTCAACGCCATGTATTTACAGATTAACGTTCTAACCCCCTTATGTACCAGTGGCATCTCCTGTTTGTACGGTATAGACGTAAACAAAGTTTGGCTGCACCAAGACAAGGCCTCGAGTCACACTGCCGCATCAACTCGCCTGTTCCTGGAACGCATGCAAGAAGATACCGGAATCCGCTCCATTCCATTTAGTGACATACCGTCAAGTCGCCGGACGCATCGCCTATGGATTTTTGTGGCTTTGTCTATTTAAACGGGTCCACGGAAAGAGACGACCGCGAACAGTGGAGGGTCTTTGGAAAGCGTTTCAACAATAGTGATTACGAATTGACCTTTGTGTTCTGGATTCCAGCCTCTTGCAGTGACAATCGTGATGTAGGGCTTCCAGATTGAATACTCGATAGTGGCGAAAGGGGTTTTCACCCTTTCTGGTCCTCTGTAACTTGTTACCATAGGTTCCTAACAACCCTCTGTATTAAATATGTTACAACATTCACGAACTTAAACAGAAACAGTCACACATAAAGACATCATACCGAAGACAAATGCTGCTGTCGGAATTTCCAAAGCTAAAATTTTATGTCCCTCGCAATATTCTCTCCTTTCTGCATGTCACAGTTAAGTGAGTAAAAATAAAATTTTTAACAGAGATTCAAGGACACGAATTGGAAGCTTATTCTTATTTATGTGTAATTACCTCCACTCTTTTCAATCTGGTTATCAGAAACATTCTCATCATAATCATCAGGTATCATGTGAAGCATCCAGTTAGTTGAATTTCCACTAGAGCAAAAAATAGGCGTAAATTAAATAACAGTAATTTTACGGGGTTGCTCAGAAAGTAATGCTTCTTTTCTTTCTAAGCGAATAATTTAGATAGAAAAGTGAAAGTTTATAGGCTGCAGATTTGAATTTTCTAGCGGAAATGCGCGGCATCCCAACAGCCCAGATGTTAAAGCAGCTTTTGTGAATGAATCATATAGCAAAGAACGACCTGTAATTGAATTTGCACTTGCAGAGAAATACATTGTAGTGAAAATCCAGAAATACGAGGGATAATCCAAAAGTAAAATTACAAAGCCTGCAGTGAAACGTGTACATTTTATTTAATATAATCAATAAAGCCAACTGATAGTATATACATTAGGATATTTTTCGACGTAATCTTCATATCGGTTTAGGCACTTTTCGGTTCGTGCAATGAGTTTGAATATTCCCTTATGGTAAAAATCCTGTCTTTGTATGTTCAGCCACGTTGTCGCGAAGTGTCTCACCTCCTCGTCTGAAGCGAATCGTCGGTCTCCTAGGTGCTCCTTCAAGTGAGGAAAGAGGTGAAAGTCGCTTGGAGCAAGATCCGGGCTGTAGGGGGGATGTTCGATGATGTCCCAGCGAAACTGCTTCAACAGCGTAGTGGTCTTCTAGGCTGTATGAGGTCGCGCGTTGTCGTGAAGGAGGATGACGCCCTCGGTCAGAAGTCCTGGCCGTTTCGTGACAAAATGGCTGAACACGCAAGGACAGGATTTTTACCAGGAGGGAATAGTCAAACTCATCCCACGCACCGACAAGTGCTTAAACCGATATGGAGACTATGTCGAAAAATAAGCTAATGTATGTAATATCAGTTGGCTGTATTGGTTGTTTGAAATAAAATTCATCGCAGGCTTTGTAATCTTACTTATTGATCACCCCTCATAGTTTGAATGCTTAGATTACCACTATTATTTATTATTTATTTATTTAAAATTTTGCATCCCAATTTGGGATATGTAAAAGGTATAAGCAGAATCAATTTAAATCTTGCTCCCCTGTAACAGTAAATTATTAACATGTTGTTTATGATTGAAGCAAATCTTCAAAGTACAATTCAAGATCTGATTCTTTACTTCATATGACAATGAATTCCAATGTTCCAAGGTATTATATGGAAAATAGGAATCTAAAAATTTAGAGACTGGTGCTGCAGGAATAATCTTGTATCTTTGAGTACTGCGTGTATTATCGGAGTTTAACATCCAACCTTTAATAAAGTGCATTGGATGGCAAGAGTCCATAATTGCCCTATATAGTTCCTTTAATCTGGCATACAAAGATATCTCCATAAACGTTGGAATATTATACGTATGACAAAGAAGAGAGACAGAAGCATGTCTGGGCAAAGCCAACGCCCAGACATGCTTCTGTCTCTATTCCTAACTATCTGTCTCCAACTATCTTCTGGGCTCATAAGAGTTAAAAGTCAGGTAATGGAGAGACGGAGCTGCATGATCCGCCGTGGTTGAACAGCGCTGTCGTGGCGAGTTGCGAATCACAAGTCGACAATTGGCCCTACAGCTCTTATTTAAAGCATAAGAATCCTAGAAGTAATCTCCAAATTGGGGTGGACTGTTCCTCCACACAGCTTTATTTCCGATCATTTAGCGACTCCTCCTCCTTGTGTTTAGGCGACTTATACAAACTAATACTTAACTTAGAATTCTTCCTGTCTGCAGGTCGTAGCCTCTCATTCCAGTTCGCAAGACAGCGATAGCCCGCTTAAACTTGCTGTTCCTTTGCCGTATAGGCTCAAGCTCTTAACTCAAAACTAATATATACCCTGATTCTTTAATTTTTCGGGATGATAAAAAGATTCAAATTTTTTGACGTGGGAAAGGCTTGATCACGTCATAGGAAAGCGAAAGTAAAATGTCGTGGGCAGTCCCATAGACAGCAAGGGATTATAAAGTTTACTTCACTCCGAATAGAGATATTACTCTACTATCAATATAAACAGGTAGCCAAGGAAAAATTCGCATCACCGTTCTCGGGCACACAGAAAGTCACTTCAGTTTGTCTCGACATTAGAAATGTACGTATCTCTGTCTTCACGTGTTTTTCAGCACACTTGAAATGATATCCCAAGAAATAAAATAATTTTCCAAGAAAATTTTCCAAAGAAAAGCTCTCTAAAAGCTTAGTGTAATGATTTTTGGTTGACTTTGGAAGAATTTTATCTTCACTTATCGACAATGAATAATTACATCGATGGTTGACTTAAGTGATTGGAAGAAATGGATTTCAATCTGTTATTCAGAGAGTTGTCTTGTTTTTTATAGAGATTTTAAGTTTCTTAATTAGCGACTTCAAAAACAAGCTAAATAATGTAATGTTGAAGAACATCATTCGGAAGGTAATTGGATATTAATTCAAAATTCAAATTCCGAATCATTTAAAAATGAGGCGACAATGAGAACATTTATAAAAATTCTAAAATTATTTCAGTTGAATGATTAAAATGATTGCTTAATCTAGCTTCATATTTAGAAACTGAATTTTATTTGCGATTAAAGTGTAACAATTTTTGATTGAATTCGAAAAAACTTCATTTTCACCAACCGACAATGGCGAATTACATCGATAGCTGACATAGCTAATTTGAAAACAGTTGATTACATTCTGTTGTTTTTCAGAGCGTCGTCTGAATAAACTCTTCTTCTTTATTCTTGTTGTGCATAACAACTATTAAATTTACATATATTTTTCAAAACATTCTCGCATAAATTCTGCAAAAGTTCCAGGAAATATTCATTATTACTGAACGACAGACCCTTCTGTTTACAGTATTTTGTCTTGTCCTCATCTCCGCTGCATTCTCTTTAGAATTATTTTGATTGACTTGGAATCAGCATTCACTTTCTAAGTTTCACTTTATATAATGATTGAAATTTAGAAATAATTGCAAAATCAATTTATTTCTTATTATTCCAAATTACATTTTATTTAATGATTACTAACGGAATTTAAACTATACTTTTCCTCCTTAAGCCTTTAAAACTTCAACACTCCTATACTATTGAATGTGAATTTTAGAATTTATAAAACGCTAAAATTATATTTTATGCATTTTGAGTAAATATTTCCGCGGAATATAAACTAGGCATAATTTCTGAGCAACCTTTTCGCTGTTGTTCATATATATTCAGATAACATATTGATTTTCATCGCTTAAGAAACTACTTTTATCATAGGAAATCATTACAGGAATAAACAAGCATGTCTGCATAATCTAAGACTATAAACTCCTCTTATTATAAATACGGAACCATTACGCTGATCAACAAAATTTAAGGTTTTTCTTGTTCACGGAATGGAACTGGGTGATTTTGGTAGTATTGTTTCTGCTGATTAGGAATAAAAATTTTTAAATTTTTCTAGCATGCACAGTTTTTGAGATAAAGCGAATTACAATTAGGAATTGGCTAGTACAAATGGTTTATTAGTGGAGATTTGAAGGTTGGACTTCTTTTAGGCATGCAGAGCGGGTCTACCAAGAACTGCTATTTCATTTGTCAGTGTGAAAGATTTCCACAACAGCATATAGGACTGAATATATCGTCAAAATTTGACTACTAGGCAAAAGAATGTCAAAAATAAACATCTAGTCGAAATTGAGGAAACCTTGCTGCCTCCACTTCATATCAAACTGGGTTTAATTCAAAACTTTATAAAGGCAAAGGGCAGGCAGAGCGCGGGATTCCAGAATCTGAAGCAGAAGTTTCCCCGCATCAGCAATGCGAAATTAGAGGAATGCATTTTTTTCGGCCCTCAAATCAGAGAACTAATGGCTGAAAAGGGTTTCAGACTACATTGAATCCAGTTGCACGAACAGCCTGGAAAGCCCTGAAGGTTGTAGCACACGAGTTCTTGGAATGCAAGAACTTGAACCAAACTACGCCTAACTTGTTGATGAGCTTCTGAGAGCATTTTATGAATTGCGATGAAACATGTCACTAAATGAATTCATTTCCTGCTTTTCCACCTGGACTTCTTTCCTGCTAACCTTGGTGACCGTAGTGATGAACATGGAGAAAGGTTCTACCAGGATGGAGAGGTAATACAAGGGAAAATGGAATGTTAACTGTTATAACCTTCTTCGGGATCGTCCAGACACCATATGCAAAAGAAAGTCCTCGACAAAACGGGCATGATATGCTAAAAGCTGAACGTTTAACTGTTTGCCACATTTGAAAACGTATTTGAAATTACTTAACAGGGGACAGTGATTTACGTAATATGCACATCTTGCGAAATAGGCGTAAAAATTGGAAATAGCTTAATATGGTGATTTCTAAAAAAAAAATGGGGCGTGATAGAAAAATTTCGTTTTCATTTTTGTGTGTTATTTATTGACCACAATCAATGAGCAAAGAATACTATAATAATATTTCTTTCTCCATTTCTATACACTGTCTAGTCAATTCTATATATTTCATATTAAAATCTTTTAAAATTAATTTTAATTTTTACTCGATACTGAATTTT
>JAHWFO010015233.1:0-15986 GCA_023313115.1 Rhysida immarginata
CAAAGCAATTTTTATGGCCTATTGTTGCAGAAACTTTACTCTGCATTGTAGGACACAACATACATTGTTGGTCCACACATAACGTAGGCTCATGTCAGACAGACATATCAAGCAAAAATTTACCCTTTCGCCTTTGGACCAACCTGACAGTCGGCACTTGTAAACCTTCTGCAAGTATGAGCTCAAAAGTGTAAGTGGTTCAAAAGTTTTAAGAACATTTACACACGCACCTGAATTTTTATATTGATCCGAAACTGGAGTAACTGCGCAGAAGCAGGACAGCAAAAAACTTGCAAACACTGGCGTTGGTCAAAAACCCTCACCGGTGAGAAGAGTTAGCGTTTGGTCGGTCAGAAATCCCGGTGAGAAAACTGTGACGTCATTTTAACGCGGTCAGAAACGCCAGTTAGTGCTGCTGTGCCTAACCGAGAAAAAGACGGTTAGCCCAGTGAGAAATTACGTCATCATTTTCTCACCAGTAAGGGGTTTTGACCACAGCCACTACTACACATCCGGAGGAAAACGGAAGTTTTTTTGCTGTCCTGCTTCTGCGCAGTTAGTCCAGTTTCGGTTTCAAGGAAAAGATAAACAAACTCCGGCGCCATCTCTTGAGTAAACAAACAAACATAAACCAAGATATATGATTTTTACCCCTCCCCCCCCCCCTCCTTTAGGGACATGTAAACCTTACTCTGGACCTAAGGAATACATGTTGCAAATATGAGCTCAATCGGATAAGTGGTTCAAAAGTTTTTAGAACATTTACAGACGCACCCTGAGCCTGAATTTTTATATATAAAGACAAAGCATAATCAATATCTTTGTGTCTGGCCGGCCATCGTTTGCACGAAACGTGAAAATGGAAGAACTCAACTGCGATATATCAACTTTTGATGAGCTCTCGTGGGCCCCTTCAGGCACGTGCACTAATGTTAAGAATATGAACTTAGGGCATGTAATATATCAATCGATTTGTACCAACAAGTCATAAGTGAATACAGTGTTACTTTTTGTTTATCACTTAAGCATTTTTGATGGCAGCTTGGAGCACGTGCCCGTTATGAAGCTTTGTCGATGCACATGCTCATTTCGTTTTAAAATTCAGTGCTGTTAGGCCTATTGTTAAAAATGGCTAATTAATGTTAGGCCTATTGTTAAAAATGGCTAATTAATGTTAGGCCTATAGTTAAAATGACTATATAATGTTACGCCTATTGTTAAAAATGGCTAATGTTAGGCCTATAGTTAAAAATGGCTAATTAATGTTAGGCCTATAACTAAAATGACTGTATAATGTTAGGCCTATTGTTAATAACGGCTAATTAATATTAGGCCTATTGTTAAAAATTGCTAAACAGCATTAGACACTTTGTTAAAAATGGCTATATAATGTTAGGCCTATTGTTAAAAATGGCTAATGTTAGGCCTATTGTTAAAAATGATGTGAGCGTGGATAGAATCAAAGGTATTTCTATTGTTTATTTAAACCAACTGCAAGTAAAAGTGAAATATTGAAATTTAAATTCACATCTGCGTCAGAGGTAAAGCTCCTTGGAATTCTTACAAGATTTTTCCCGATAATGCTTTGCAACAATGATTAAGAAGGGCTGGAAAGAACATAGTCGAAGTAGTTTAAAACATTCCAAGACTTGCGAGCATTTCATTTCTCATTTCGCGCGTGTTTGGAAAGATTCGTGTAAACGCTGCAATCGAATACGTAAATTGACATGCAGTTTTCGCCATTATTGTATATAAAATATGACTGTAATATTAAACTACAAACATTTATATCCTTCTTTTCAGCATATTTGAAAATCGTTTTACGAGTTAAATTCTTGTTATAATTATTGATCCGTACTGATAAATGAGTTTGACAAGTTGTTTTTTTTTGGATGATATTTATTTTATAATCACGAACAACATAAATACTGCTTGCACCATGGTCTATAGCAAAGGATAGGCAAACCACGGTATGCCGCCTGTGTTTGTACAAGCAGATCAAGAATGGATATTGCATTTTGAAGTTTTACATATGTGGTACGCCTGTATTATCTCATTCATATATCCTAGACTTTGCTTCTTCACTTGTAGTAAACTAAAAAAAACTACCCTATCAAAAGTCATGGGACACCATCACTTTAATAGAAACACACAAAAATATACATATTTTAGTATCTTTTTGGTCCACCTTTTGCTGCTATCACTGCTTCTACTCTCTGGAGCATACTGTCCACAAGTGTTTGATACGTTTCGACAGGTATTCAATGGATACGTTACGACAGGTATACGTTTTTGATACTGTCCATAAGTTTCACGGATTTCGGGCGTTTCGCGCAAAATCGCGCAATCGACGTTCTAACACGCCCCATAGATGTTCGATGGGGTTCAGATCTGGGCAGGCCAGTCAAGTTTCCTCAAACCATGTGCCTATAGCCCTTGCTTTATGGTAAGGTGCGTTATCGTGCTGAAACAGAAAAGGGCCATTGCCAAAGTGCTGCCAGAGAGACGGGAATGCTACGTTGTCCAGAATGTCTTGGTAATGCTCTGCGTTTAGATGTTCGTCCACAGAAACGATTGCACCCAACCCATACCATGAACAGCACCCCCATACCATCACCGACCCTCCACCGACTTTACCGTGGGCCCAACACAGCTTGGCAGATGGCATTCGCCATACCCAAATCCGTCCATCCGATTGCCAGACGGTGTAGCGGGACTCATCACTCCATTCAACCATTCGCCATTGACCCAGAGTCCAATATCGTCGCTCTAACAGTTTTGCCTGCGAGATGGCACCCAACAATTGTACCTCTTTGGAAGTCTGAAAGCTCATTTCTTTGAGACATTCTTACAGCATTCACGCAAGTATCACCTGAAAATAGGATACTCTCTGTTATGTATTGCTGGGAAGAATGCCAACAGTGAAATTGCAAAGGAATGTCTCATTTTCATGCAAATCAGGGTTTCCCATGACTTTTGATAGGGTAGTGTAGTTCGAGGCCTTCAGAAATAAAAAAGCTTTCCACCACTCCCCTATAGAAAAAATAGTAGTCATTCGATTAAGAGAAAAAACGTGGCTTCGCCATTAGGTCGATATGAATATGTCAACGGTATGTCGCATTTGCTATTAGTTTCTTATAAGAAATTCTTCATCGATGTGCTTTCCGCACATTTGGCTACCACCTCAGAACCAATCCCTTACTCGAACTGTTAAACATGAACAGCAGTGCATACCACACAGTCTCTTGTCATTGAATTTCTGACTCTACAGGGATTTTGGCCGCGTCAGAAATTAAAGACTAGACGCTGTGAGGCATGAATTGCTGCTCATGATCAACAGTTTGAACACTCTATGTAATTTTACAAACATGCAGTATTTGGTTATTAAGCACGTTATGACCATCAGTATCAAGTTTTCTAATTTCTCCGTTTTCTGGAAATACATAAACGTGGGGGAAATATTATAAGAAAGTCTCAGACCCCCTTGTTTATTGAGAAAATATACACAAATTTAGGTCCTCTTCTACCACCCCTAGTTTGTACACTAAACACCCTATATATTCTAATTTTAAGGTTTAACTCAATTGATACTGCAGATTATAAAAATATCGAAATTTTAGAAATTTAATATCAATCCCAAAAACTTCCGTATAGCAAATTTATTTCTACAAGCTGATAACCCGGAGTCGCCCGGAACTTTATGTATCCTCTTGTTGGATAACTTGAATCCATCTTCACCACCGGGGAATATCACTAGATACTTTAGACCCATCTTTCCTTAGAATTTCTCTTGTCCATGAGGTAGAAGTACTTATACCCTCCTGCTCTAGACGAAGCTCTCGTTGTTCAGATAAGGCTGACGCCCGAATAACGTTTTGTCTTTTAGCTGCAGAGTTTCTCTGAAGAATACTCGTAATCTTCTCTATCTTCTGTTCTGTGTTCGTATAAAGCACAATGTAAATGCGTATGTATAATTATTTGTACGCTTTAAAAGGCAACCTGGAAGTAAGTTATAAAGTTGAAATTTAACACACAGCTGTGTAATACTACCATAATATAGAGAAAACTGGAGCTAAGTCTCTCAAAAAACATAGAAATTAATAATCTATATACAGAAAATAGACTTGATTGCTTGCTTGCATGTGTGAACAATTATCCTCTCATGTTTGCTTCCATGATCGGCTTGTCGTGTTTGCATTGTCAAGTAGATTTGTAAACGAAGTGGAAGAATCTTAACAACAGAGGAACAGCAATGTAGCCATATTAACATTTCTTTGATTAAATAAAGTTAATGATAGAATATAAAGTGATGAAGGTCACTTTGTATTCCCCTAAGGATGAAGGGGATATTTTTACAATGCATTCTCTAACACGAGGAATTGCATGGGCACAAATAAAATTTATATGCTTAATACAATTAAATATAGAGGCGATTAAAACTGTACAAACTGGTCCGCTCTTCTTAAGGTAAGTAAATTAATATGCGGACACAGAGGAATAAAGTCAACGATACCCGAACGCATATTACCTACCTTTACTTTGCTAGAGTTCATTGAAACTCATGCGCTCACCTGATTGGCTGCTTCTCTCAACATCAATCCCTGAGACGAAGGTTGCTAATCCTAATGCATTAGGTTTCCTTAGTTTTAATCACAGATAGTATATAACTTTGATTCTATTCTTTTGTATAGAAGCAGATGTCTGCTTTTTCAGAAGATAAACTTCCAACTGCATTTTTAAATGTGTTTGAAAGTGTTTCGGCGCCGACGAAGGCAGCTAAGCCTAATGTACTTGGTTTCATTGGTTTAAGCACAGACAGTTTATAAATTTGATTCTATTCTTTTATGTAGAAACAGATGTCTGGTTTTTCAAAAGTTTTTTTTTCTTTGAGGGAAGTGAGTGCAAAAAAAATAAGAGTAACTATATACACGTTTTTAGAAAAAAAAATGAAAGTAAAAACATCAATCAAATTGAATTTGTTTTGAAAAGGCGAATTTTTTTAATCGCAAAATAATGCAACCTCTAAACTTCTATTTCTTTGTAATCAGATTCTAATAAGATACCCCTGAATTCTCCAATAAAACTTTAATTCAAGTTATTTTATTTTCAGGAAAAACTGGTGAATTTCACATTTTTAAAAAGCAATTTGTATATTTCTTATACAAATCATTTCCGAAACTTTTAAAAAAGGATGAAGCTCCATTTTTATATGTTTGTAAATAAATAAATAAACTTTCAAAAGGTCAGACGCGTAATAATTCAGTTTCAAAAACATAAACGGCGGCTGTCATATATATTCTATCTAAAACAAATTCAAAATGCAATGATACGAAATAATTTGACATAAAAATGAGATTTTGGCAATAAAACACTTCGATTAAAAAAAGGTTTCTCAAATGCCTATTCACATGCATTGAACAAATAATAAACAGAACACGAAATTCATCAGTGCCAGTGAAGTAAAATCATGTAGGATTCAATCGCATTTAAAAACACTGCTGCAAATTTATTTTGCTTTATAAAACAGGCATCTGTTTCAACGCTAGTTATCCACAACACAGGCTAGTTATCTTCTGAAAAAGCTGACATCTGTTTCTATACAAAAGAATAGAATCAAAGTTATAAACTATCTGTGGTTAAAAGTAATGAAACCAAGTGCATTAGGCTTAGCAACCTTCGTCGGCGCCGAAACACTTTCAAACACATTTAAAAATGTAATTGGAAGATTATCTTCTGAAAAAGCAGGCATCTGCTTCTATACAAAAGAAAAGAATATGCTACCCGAACTTCGGACGTTAACAGCTAGTCTTTAAAAGTTCTCAACACATACACTGTGATGGCGACGAGCTCTGTTCACGACCATGCACATAAGCAAAGATTTGTCTTGGATGCAATTAGATTGGGGAAGAATATTTGCTGCTAGCGGGACACCTTTCCCAAAGTACGCAGCGACACAGGGCGATTAAGGACAGAGGATGCAATAACTGCTTCTACATTAAATAAGTCATAAGTAGCCATTAACTAGTGCGAGCGCGCACGAGACTCGCCGCGCGAGTATAAGAGAACATAAGTACTTGAGAGTACAGAAAACAAATACATAAGGGAGCCAGCTTACCTCTGTGCATTATGAATGGCGCCTAGGTCCTCTTGGATATAGGCCTCGAATCCCCAGGGCATAACCAGCAACCACGACGTGGAATGAGATTCGGGAACCTTGTAGACCCTCGGGCGTAATGGCGGCATTATCGGGCTCGGCAGACCTTGAATCAGCACTAAATTCTAGGACGCTGGACACTGCGGAAAGTTCGCCTGGAACCACCAATCACGTTGAATCGCTCGGCTGCTGACAATGACGACGTTCTTTATGTCCTCCTGTGAAATACGGAGGGACGACTCGGTAGACTTGGATGGCTGGCTGACTGGGCTCGATGCCGCGTTGACGACGAATTGTTGAGCGAGAACTTCCACTCGCGCCGGCTGGTCTCCTGTTTCCTTGTTTACAGCTGCATTAAAAACAGAGAAGGAAAGTTTGTTACGCAGCACATGCGACGAGCTTTCGTTGATCGTTTCAGACTTCCTGGCTGAGAGCACAGGTTGAGAGTGGGCAGTAGAAGTATAGTGGCTAGAAGGGGCCACTATAGTAGAAGCACAGGACGAAGCACCGGTATTCATCAAGGTTGTTAAAAAGAAGGTGGCCTCTATCGGCCTATTTCTCTCAAAAGCACTCGCATTGCCTTCTGGGATTGTGACATCACTTGGAAGGTTGGCAGCAGGCGATTCGCCCTTTTTAACATAACAAAGCTGAGATGGCTGGAGTTCCATGTGCTTTTGCTAATAATAAATGCAATTATTTATTATTTTTAGTTCAATATTATATTCTATAGTGGATTTATTAGATTACCATACATTTATTCTTCCCATGGCAATAGATACGAGCAAAATTTCATTAAATGAGCAAACCCCCTTCTTATAATGAAAAAGAGCACACTCGTAACAAGCAAGAGTGTTAAAACGCAAAACGAGCGTTAAAACGCAAAAATCCAACAGAGAAAATAGAAAAATCCAAAAATCCTACGAGAAAATCGAAAGTTAAGAGAAAATTTGAAACCTGAGAGAGATGTTTAGGAAATAAAATATACACAAGACTCTTCGCTTTCACCTTCACCTCCTTCACTCGTACCAAGTAATTAAAACTGTTCAGTGGCTTCAGATTCATTTGAGGACTCTATAAACCACGTTGGGAAAAACGACAAGGTGGGATACGCTTTCCCTCTCAAATTATAATTTGAGCAAAACGAAAATGTTCGGTCAGACTCAAACAGAAAGTGATTGGGTATGTAGGCATTACTTTTTTTTTTCTTCCTATCATATTTTTACAACCATACAAGCAGTGTCAGAGGTTTTAATGCTGTATTAGCACTTAATGCTTAATGATTGATTAATACTGTAACAGGTTAATCGTTAAAGAATTGCTTTGACGAGGTGGCCTTGCTGTTGCAGTATTTGCTTTTGTATTTCAATGCTAAATGGATATAAATCTCTGAATTTTAAACACACATTATTCCAATAAAATATTTATATAAAACCTTGGCACGTTTTCTTCATGTATATTGGTGATAAATAGTAGAAATATGCTGGAAGCTAAAGGTCACCGCGGTATTCCCTATAGTTTTCTATGCGTTCGTCTGCTCCAAACATTCCAGCTGACGTCACACGTCAGCAGTCAATGACCATCGATCACCCCGATAGAGGCCACCTTCTCTTTAACAACCTTGGGTATTCATGAATACAATAGTTTCCGAATATTCGAAGTAATGCGTGCTTCGATAGTTCGTGTGAATGCCCTCTTGTCGAGGAGTTGTCTTCCTTGATCTTCGTCGCTGGCTCATGTTTTCTGTCACTCTTCGCTCTTTCTACTTCTCGTATATCGCGCCTTTGCGCATTTCGCCATCATTTCCGTGTTTCGGAATATTGCCCTGCCATCTATTGCCACGATGCCGTGCTTTGCACCTATTAATATTGCAATTATCGCTGATGGCAATAGATGGAGCCTGTATTTCGGGATCTTTGTGATACGCATCGCGCTGGGGTGAACTCCGATCGCCCGCGCTCTTGTTTGATGAAATTAATACAGACCGTCATTTTACAGGATTTATTTTGAACTAGAAGAGGTACCCGGCGTTGCCCGGGATAATTACACTTGCACAAACTTTTCCTTTCATTGTTAGTCA
Organism: Rhysida immarginata; assembly: GCA_023313115.1. NCBI lineage: Eukaryota > Metazoa > Arthropoda > Chilopoda > Scolopendromorpha > Scolopendridae > Rhysida > Rhysida immarginata. Next base: position 8,232 of record JAHWFO010015233.1, read on the forward strand.
TGAGATATTGATTGTTGATCCCTGCCTTGTGTTGGTGCATTGCGTGTTGATACCATTGTTGATACCTATTGTTGTACAAACTTTGCCTTGCATTGTTGGTCATGAGATATTTCTCATTAAAATGCCTTGCCATAACCATGAATATCGATTTTTTATCGATAATTATTATTTTTCCGAAATCTGAGGTAGACAGTGACCTTCCTCATGCTTTGAAGGTCATGTATGCGAAATTTTATCAAGATCGGAATAAAACTGTAGATTTGTATAAAAAACATACAGACAAACAGACCCACAGACCCACAGACAAACAGACCCACAAACATCCTTCTTTATATATATAGAAGAAGATTCCACTGAATTTTGTCTATGAAAAGCTTGATGTTTTAGTATAATGGGTAATAAATTTATGAAATCTCTATCATGAATTTGACATGAGGAGCATGCATTATGAGGAAATACGAAAATTAAATGAAAAATCTTTTTTGACTTTTGTTGAGGCCGGATATGGCTACACTATAAAAGGGAACGCAATGAGAGGGGAGCTGTGAGAGAATGTGAGACGGTTTGCCTGAAAGATGTAGCTAGGAGGGAATCGGGAAGGCCAAGCTCGTCGTCTCCTTGGGAGCGATGAGGAGGGAGAGAATAATGTTTATCATTGCTGCAATTTGTTTCAAGTTAGCAGAACAAGGTGACAAGTCGGCATTTCCAAACGAAACGCAATCTGTGAGATTAACAACATTTCTTATCTAGATATGCATGATTAAGAAACATGCAGAATCTAACAACTAGTATTCTGCGGCTTAGTAACAAAAAACTACGGGTTATCGTGGGCTCTCCTACAGGTCATAGTTTACTAAGAAAACATTTACATATAATGGGGATTTTTCGGGAGAAACCACTATGTTCAAAGTGTGGACGAAACAGCCCATTTTCTTCTTTTTGAATGTGTCACTCTGGCACATATTCGTCGCCTAACGTTAAATTCTACTTTTCTTGAGGACATTCACCAAGATCCAGTGTGTAATCCAACTCGTTTTCTTGACGAGTCTGGCTTCCTATAGGTTCTTTTAGTTTTTGAGTCTTGGTGCAAAATTCCCTCGTTGGAATAAGTGCGTAGGTAATCTCAGATTTTTCGCCATTGATTAACCTCCCCTTTCTTATAAAATAAACAAATTAGTGGCTATTAACTTAGAGCAATTAATACTTAGTAATCCCTTTCTATAAAAAATTTCAAAGGCAGTATAGAATTATTGTAGAATAATCAAACTAATGCTTCTTCTTCTATCTGCCCACCTTAAATACACTAAAAGAGTGGTCTTATCAAAGAACTAAAATATAGCTCAAATTAGTGATTCTTCCCCAATGAACATTTTTATTTTGTGACATAGAATGAAATGCCCTAAGTGTGTGAGTTCTAAAGATATAAAATTCTGTTGGAAGCGAAACGTATGCACACGTCATCAACACCGTGATTGTTCGTGGATTAATATTGGATAAGGAAGCCAAGAAATTTCTGAGCATCGGCATGCATGGCATCAGAGCACTTCAAGGTGTACATCAATGAAAACAACAGCAAGATGGGAATGAATGTGTAGAACTCGCTAAGGACAGTTTGAGCTAAATAAAAGACTCACTTAGTGATAGATCCGGATTCTCCCAAAATGCGACGTTGATTTCCTGGTGTTTATTAGTGAGTCTCCAGTGGTATGACTTCAAGAAAGTGCCGTGTATGGCCGGTTCAGAGTATTTTTGTGATAAAAATAATCAGTGTCTATGATTGGAATTAGCAGTCTAATTGGAAACATATGTGAATAGACTTTAAAATTATCTAGGAAGGGAAATTGGAATATAGAGATATTAAAGAAAAAGGTTGTTTGAAACATAGTGAGGAATTGGTGAGAAAACTGAGTGGTGGAAAGAACTCATTCTTCTGATGAGAATAAATTTATCCATGTTTGAATAAACCTTGAGAAATTTTTTTTGTATAGATACACATTTTGCATTAGAGTTAAGAACCATTATTTATTAATTTTTAACTTTCTTCTAGAGTTGATAAAGTTCTATCTTTGTTTCACTTAGAATTAGATTTTTTATATAGTAACTCATCAGTTTGTTTTTTTTTTAATAAAGATTTACACTTGTTTTGATTCTTAACACTTTGCTTATCTTATTTTATCTATATACTGGAAGAGGACCCGGCGTTGCCCGGGATAATTACACTTGATATTGTTTGCAATTTCCTTTCTTTTTTCGATGTCTTGAAGCAAAAATTGGCCATTCATCACTTTGTGTAGTATAGCGGTCGCCGATTCTTCTATTTACTTGCTTACCATTTGCTCAATACAGCACGGAGCTAAAGGAGTGCTTCCTCTATCGTCTTTCACTCTTTCTCAATAGTCTGCTAACTCATTATCTCCAGTTACTGATCATTTTTAAAGATTTTCAAGAAATTTTTAATTACTAAGAATTCTCTTTTCTAAGAAAAGCCTGAATAACAGGATTTCTATGCATTGTTACAAAATCAACCTTATCTATATTGAACAAACTTTGCCTTGCATTGTTGGTCATCAGACATATATTGTTGATCCTTGCATAGTGTTGGTGCATTGCGTGTTGACACCATTGTTGATACCTATTGTTGCACAAACTTTGCCTTGCAGTGTTGGTCATGAGATATTTCTAATTAATATGCCCTTCCATAACCATGAATATCGATTTTTTATCGATAATTATTATTTTTCCGAAATCTGAGGTAGACAGAGACCTTCTTCATGGTTTGAAGGTCAAGTATGCAAAATTTCGTCAAGATCGAAATAAAACTGTAGATTTGCATAAGAAACAAACAAACAAACCCACAAACAAACATCCTTCTTTATATATAGAGAATGCTAGCAGAGGAGCCGGCGTTGCCCGGGATAATTACACAGTAGGTAAACAGAACAATCTCAAGAAGTTAAATAAACTGATGTGTTTTTTAGAAATAAACTGTAATAAGTTATGCACTGCTAAAATGTGCCAAACACACAAACACACACACACACACAAAGAAACATATACACACTTTTCCCAATCGTCTGAACGCTTGTTAGGGAGCTGAAGGAAGACACGTGTATCTCCTTTGCCTCATCGAGAGAGACTGCTTATCTATATCGTCTATTATATCAATTTTCTGTTCATTGTTACTAATTCTTAGAAAAGAATGTTCTATCATTGCATCATCATTTTATGTTCATTGTTATAATTCTTTGAAATGAACTTTCTATTATTGCTTCATCATTTTGTGCTCATTGTTATTAGTGAATTGCGTGTTGATACCATTGTTGATACCTATTGTTGCACAAACTTTGCCTTTCATTGTTGGTCATGAGACATATATTGTTGATCCTTGCCTAGTGTTTCTGGATTGCGTGTTTATACAATTATTGATACTTATTGTTGCACAAACTTTTCCTTGCATTGTTGGTCATGAGATAATATTGTTGGTCCGTGCAGTGTTTGTGCATTGCGTGTTTATACCATTGTTGATACCTATGGTTGCACAAATTTTGCCTTGCATTGTTGGTCATGCTATATTTCTCATTAATATGCCCTGCCATAACCATGAATATTGATTTTTTATCAATAATTATTATTTTAAGGTCATGTTTGACCTTCCTCATGCTTTTAAGGTCAAGTATGCAAAATTTCATCAAAATCGGAATAAAACTGTAGATTTGTATAAGAAACAAACAAACCCACAAACCCACAAACAAACAAATAAACAGACCCACAAACATCCTTCTTTATATATATAGAAGAAGAAGATTTAATAAAACTGTTAAAAGTCCGTGGTTGAAATAGTATCACGCAAAACGTACTGGACGGAACTTGATGAAATTTAGGTTAATTATACCTTATCGTCTGGGTCCAGGTTTAGGGTACTTTTTTCTGCGTGAAATCGCCCCATTCCCACGGGAAAATTCCAAAACGGCTTCGTGGCGTGGTACTTTTTCTTTCGAACAGATGTACCTTCTAAAATATGCCTTTCTCAGGGCTCAAGAAATGCTATAAGAGAATGAGACAAATACGTACGCAGGAAACAAAAGAAGAACGTGGTGATTTTAGCTTATAACTTAGTATGAATATAGCTTATAGTCTGGGTCACATTTAGGCTACTTTTTTCTATCATTCTCAAACGCTTGATCCATGTGATGTTCAAAAGCTTGCTAATAGATGTCGCACGAATCGCATTGAAGGTTTCGATTTCAGTTCCGTTTCAAAATCATGGATACACGAGGGGGGGGGGGGGGTTCTGGATGTATAAGAAAGTACGTTCAGGATTAAAAGGTGTATCTCAATTACCTTTAAAATAGACGACGGAAACCATGATCATTATCGTCTGCACCATTTCCTCGTTTTCAAAAAAGTCTTCTGGTAACACATTTTTGATCATGTTATTCGTGTTTTTTTGTATCCAGGTGTTAATTGCTGCAAGCGTCTCTTCATCGAATGAAACCTGCTCAATATCTGAATGATAATTTGTTTGCAGGATTTTCTGAAACTCTTCAACGATCGTTGTTTCAAGATTTACATAAAATCGTGTTGCCAAGAGCAACTTCAAGTCAGTTTCCGTAGTATTTTCCAGATATTCAATTACTGACTGCATAAGGTCGTGAATGTTTGAATGTTGTGGAAAATCCTCAAAATGGAGAATCTTCCTAAGCTTTTTAGTGACATTTTTCGAGCCAGCAAATAACACACATAGGGCCACTTGCAAACTTAAGAGTGAAAAGAGGATATTGGAATTTTCTTGTTTTATAATTCCCTGAGAAATATATATTATCCTATTATTGCAATGTAAAGAATACAATTTTTAAAACATGTATAGAAGTTCAAATTTAAATTACCTGGTATAAATCTGATGCAATCTGAAGGCTATTCCTGGAGAGTTATTTAATTTCTTCGTTCATGTTTCTTTAAATTTTATTCCATTTTCTGAAACTTAAAATTTCTTTAATAAGTTCTTTATGTAATAGCGTTTAGTTTATGTTAACTGATATTGATTTGGATAGCATAGCCAAGTCGAAGATCTGTAGAATACATACAGATTCCTGTAACTTTATCATACCAAGTGTCCCGTAAGTCGTGGTCGTAAATTTAATGGTATCCATATTCAATAGCAAGGAACAAAAAACTCCCTTTGAACATAGGTCGAACAACGCACCGTTTCCGAGAAATGATGATGATGATGATGATGATGATACTTAAAGAAACCAAACCTCTTCACCTTGCCATGTAAATGGAATGCCCTGTTCATGTAAATGAAAGGAAGTAGACTTGGCTGCTTCTTTGCCTGGACTGTGTTTAAGTTAGACTATGGCTGCAGCAGGTTACAGCGATGCCGAATTGGCGGATATACATTTCACTTACGGTCAGGTAAATGGGAATGCAGCAGATGCGGCGCGTCTTTACAGAGACACGTACGCAAACCGACGACACCATGATCGTCGCATTTTCATCCGTCTTCACTAGCGTTTACGTGACACTGGTACATTTAACATCACCCTCCGCGAAGGACGTTCGCGAACCGTTGGGGCTGCTGCACGGAATAAGGCCATACTGCAGCGTGCGGAAGAGGATCCAACCACCAGCACAAGACGGTTCTCCATCGAAGAGTGTGCAAGTCGGAACAACTGCTTGGAGAATTTTGCACGAGAATGGTCAAGGTACACGAGATACTACCAAAGGAACACCTGTATATGCATACCATTAAATTTTACGACCACGACTTACGGGACACTCTGTATATATAATACTGTAAGAACTGTAGGAAAAAGTGGGGGGAAATTAACCATTGGATGACGTGAGTCAGCCTATGAAGAAAGTCATTAAACGAACAAATCTTAAATAGTCGCAAAAAATTCTTAAATAAAAAATAATTGTTCATAATCTTCATGGCTCTAGAAGCAGTGGTTGTAGCGTGAAGCGATTAGTTGATCGGAAAAAAATTTATCTTGTAGGGTGCTACCGTTCAAAGTGAGCAAATCTGTGGACTTTCTGTATGTATTGTCCCATTTAAATCAAGTAGCTCTTAGCGTATTCTACGGGGTCGAGTCACATTACTATGACCATCCCCTACGTTTGTCTTCGGGGGTCGCCCAGCCGAAGAACTATGTCACGTGTGGGGAATTGGTTAGGTAACTATATAAGGTAGATTTCCACTATGTTAAAAACATATCACTCATTGCTGCAATGGGTATTTTTTAAAAAACTAAGAAAAAATATGTCAGCGTTAATTAGACTTCTTGTAGCAACGTTTCAATTAATGATAATCAGCGTATTACGATCTTACATTTTATTGAAATGAATTTACGTTTTTATGACGTGAAACTACGTTTTATTGATGTGAAAAATTATTTTAATAAACGAAAATTACATTTTATTCATCTAAAAAAAGCTGTAAATTATTGCTGTAGAAGTTGTAGTGTTCTTCAGCCACACTATTAATATTCAAGTTGCTAAGTTTTCTAATATTTCGTTAGAAGTTGACATTTTAAAGTACATATAAGTGTTTAATATAGTTGCCACTAGATGGCGTCAACTTCTCTACGTTTTAAAGTTCTAGATCAGGGCTGTCCAAGATTTCTGTCCGCGGGCGGCGCCCGTGCACGCGGGTAATCTTCCTTACCCCCCTATTGCACATTACGTTGATCAGTTCCTTACTGATTATCAATTAATAACAAAGTCGAGTTGCTAATTATCAATTCGACGTTGTAAAAAAAAAAAAAAAAAAAAAAAAAGGCAGTTTACCATTTTATTTCCTTCGTTTTAATGTGATAATTTTCTCGATGTCAGGTAGAATTGTATTTTTTTCCCCGATAGGACACGATTGCATATTAAGCATTTCGAATCCGCTCTGTGAACAATGAAAAAAAAACATTCTCTCACTCCGGTTTAAGTACTGGTTCAGTGATTTTATGCTTTCTCGGAATGTGCGCCATGTTATGCGAGACGAAAAACAAGCAAGTATCAGTAACAAAAGAAATAATGCCTCATTTAATGCAATCGCCCCCTTAAGTCTGGCAACGTGCACGATTTGGACGGCCCTGTTCTAGATAGAGAACTTATACCTATTTATCTATCTAGAACTTTATACGGTTTTACATTACGAAATTACGTTTTATTGATGTGAAAAAGTATTCTATTGAACTATTATTGAAGTGAAACTTCTGATGCGGCGACAACGACTTGGGGAGTGAAATGTTTAATTTAGAATGAAACGTTTTTCGCGTTACGGAAGTGACGTAGTTCCAACAATCCAACCTTCATTGTTCCCAACAAACTGAAAACACTGATTGTTAACATCCGAGATGGAGCGTGACCGCCCGAGGCCAACGAGAGACAGGCCAGGCCACTCAAAAATCACCTGATCATCGGGGTCCGACAATACCTCCTAGAAAGAAAGCCTCACAACTGAAACGTCACATAACGTTACATCATCATAATTCGACCATTGTTGATCGTATTTCTACCAAGAGTAAGCCCTAAATTTGATCGACTTATGATGGTGTCACAATGTATGATTTTTTCAGTTGTGAGGCTTTCTTTCTAGGAGGTATTGGGTCCGAGCACCAATCCATCTTTCATTGTTTCCAACAAATAAAAATAAAGTGTGCGTTTAAGACCACACGACCGAAGTGAAAACTTTTATGGCGACTGTAATCGATTCTGTTGGATGAATGAATTGTTAATTTAAGTTAATTCAAGTTGAATGCG
>JAHWFO010015234.1:0-10578 GCA_023313115.1 Rhysida immarginata
TATCGTTTTGTTTATTTTTGAGAGCAACTGAAATTCAATTCATTCTATCGACGATATCTTTCTCAATTTTCAAGTTATTTGCTTGGGCTTTTTATAAGAGTAGCTCTATACATTTGGCTAATGAATTATGCAAAAGACAATTTGGTAACGCATGCGCATGCGCAGTTAAACATTATTTAGTAGAAATGCTCATATTTCATCAAATATTTAATATTTTTCTATTCTGATTGCAGGGTGTTTTCTGTACTGTAGTTTGTCAAGTTTCCTGAAAATGGCATTGCATTGGGTTGAAAATCCTGCGTGTTATAAACAAAAAACTTATAAAAACATTTCGACCTTTTTAAAGAAACCTTTATATATCCATGAATATACGTGCTATTCTCATACAAATGAACACAGAAAAGTAAAACAAGCCTCTTAAGCATATGTTACAGCTACAATGCATTTCAATCATTATTTTTTACAGGGTGTTTCCAAACATTATATTTTTGGTTCACTTCTTTGCTGGTCCCCTATTTGCCTTCGGCAGAAAACCTTCCCTGAAATATATGAGGTGTAACATCCTTTTTACAATCCTGAAATTTCAGGATAATTCGTCAAGTATTTTTCTAGATATTCCACAAAACGTCTAAAATCGAAAGTGTCCAATTACTTTCTTCCAATCAGTGTATATTTGCAATATTTTTTTGGTACCACACTATGAATATACAAAATTTCAGGTTCCTAGGCCTTTCCTTTCAAATGTTATAGCTTCAATTGTATTTGGTGCCTCGAGGTCCCTGACGGGGTTCTAGAGGCTTATATCAGCTTCCTTCTATATTGGTTATATTTTTTAGTACCAAACTAAAAATATACAAAATTTTAGGTTTCTAGACCTTTCCGTTCAAAAGCTATAACTTTATTTGTATTTGAGGCCTCGGGGTCTCTGGCGGGCCCCATAGGCCTACATCACATTTCTTGTATATTTGCTATATTTTTTTAGTATCACACTATAAATATACAAAATTTCAGGTTCCTAGGTCGTTCCGTTCAAATGTTATAGCTTCAATTGTATTAGAGGCCTCGAAACCTCCAGCAGGGCCCTAGAGGTTTATATCACTTTTCTTGAATATTGGTTTTATTTTTTTAGAACCGCACTACAAATTTCCGAAATTTCAGGATTTTTGCCCTCTTTGTTCAAAAGATAAAAAAAGGAACCATGAAATTCATACAAGTGGCCCCCGAGCCACCCAGAGGATTCGCATTATTTTTCGCACCGTCTTCTGTATAGAGCCTACGTGTGTAGAAAATTTCAAGCCTCTAGGTAAATCCTTTCAAAAGTTATGGCGTGTGACATATGTACATGTTACATACATCTGTACCGTCGTTAATAGGGTTTTAGATGATGCTAAAACCCTAAAAAGAGTAAAATAATTTCAAATAAGTTGGAAGCAAAGAGAAATGAGCTATAAAACTTTAATTTGCATATACTCATAGCGTCTTAACACAGTAAGTTTTTCCGAATTTTTTCGATAAGAACAAATAATAAATAATAAAGCAAATGAGATACTGATTTTAACAACAAAAACAAAAATAATTGAAGTGCTTACAAGCGGTGTACAAGATGCCTCCAAACGTTAAAGTATATACAACGAAGCATTATTTTCATCAATAATTTAAACATCTGAGGTATGGATTGTAATAAACCCTCATAGAATATTCTTGAGATATTCTTTAATTATTATCATTATTTTTTGTTACTGTTTTGAATAGGCCATTTGTTATTGTTGCTGTTATTTTAGAGCCTAGGTGAAGAGAAAGGAAGACTTTATTAGTAGAAGAATTAAAGTCTGTTTGTAGGAATTTCCTTAGTGTTTAAAATTTTGGCTTTCTATGAACTCAGGTTTACGTAATTGTGTGGATTTATATTCAGCTCGCTAGGCTATTATTATTGTTGAAAGGACGATAAGCAAAATGTTTACTCTGTTGGTTTCCCTCAAGCACTTTACTTCGTATGCGAGATCTGTGTAGTTAGTGATTTTGTCTGTGATATTGTTTGCATATTTTGTTTATTGGGAATGGAAATGTCAATTATACGTAAATCCCTCCAGAATATCGAATCTCTTGGGCCGAGTCACGTAAACGGAATAGGGGCATGTCAGTGAACAGAGTAAATAGGGGAGAGTTGCATAAGTAGGGACGTTTTCAAGAAAAAAATCTTTGGAACCATACTGTATTAAAAAACATAGTAATTTATTAATCATCAAGAGAAGCTCTTAATACAATATAGGAAAAATATGGCCACTAAATACCAAATGAATCGTAAGTTTTTATAGGTTCTTATAATTGTAACCATGTCCCATCTTATGGAGGCAGGAGCCTAAGAGGGGATATAGCAAACTGCAGTATAAAATGAGATATAGCACTTAATTTTCTTACGTTGACTTTTGATATCAACTGTTAGTTTTTACATGCTACATGCAAAACAAGTAAAACGGACTTTATCCAGGTTATGTAGGTCTCATGTGTCCATTCTTTACATTGGACCCGACCGCAAGCAAGTAGATGCTGCACATGATCCTAAGCAGCTTATGCAAAGCGATTCTGTTTGTCAACGTTGTTAGATTTTTATCTTCTCTTTTTGATGTTTTTTGTTTCTTCATTGCTAATGTTCTTTTATACGGTGTTCCATCTTAGGAAATTGAAACTGTACCGACTTATTACAGGAATCAATCACTCACTGATGAAGGATTTGTGAAATCCGCAATGCGCATCTGAGGAAATAAAAAGAATTGATGTGGACTAGTGTTTTCTTTTGTTCCATTTTTTATATGTACCGACTTAAGAAAATGGTAATTTGAACATCATCTAGCACCACAGAAAATCGAATGGCGGTATGAAGCACATGTTACCATCGATATACCAATCAAAATGTAATATTTACAGTTAATCTACGATCTTTCAACATTTCGAGAGTTAGGACAAGACATTGGTGACACATTTTACTTAGAAGTGAATGTAAACTTACCAAATCTTTTGTGGGAAATCGGCTGCAGCTTCGGCCTTTTCGAAGGGCTGCCTCCTACGACGAAGTATTGAAAACCAACAACAAGTGGCAACAAGAATTGTTTAATTTTTTAAAAAAAATCGGTTTGTCCCGGTTATAAGTCAACCATGGACACCATTTCCAAGCTATGTCTGAATGTTTAGAAATGAGTGTGTGTTTTTCACGCTAGATAAAAGTGCCTATTTTGTATCAACCATACAGAGTGCTTTGTGCAATTGACTTCTTGTTTAGAGTAAAATATTTTCTGAAGGACTGAATCTGTTTGTGATGCTGGACCCCGTAGATAGACGGGGTTCACTGTTCTAGTTAAAAAAATAAAATAAAAACCAGAATATCATTGTGATTATAAAACAACGAACTCAGTATAGGTTACTAATAAAGTTTGGTTCACAATCCTCATAATTGTTATTTAAACATTACACCATAATGCACTTTTATTTATAATCATTCTGGCTCTACTGCTCTTACATGAGGTTTTCTTTTACAAGCATATCACTGTTCGGACAACATTAGGGCTGGCTGCTACGAGGATCGCGGCTTTCTTATTGGCCTTCCATAAAATGTTCGAGTTGATCCATTAAACAAAACAACAAATGCAGTTCCGTATACTGTGTAGCGTTGCAGTTATTCCAATTGGCCGTAAAGAATACGTTTATAAATTTTTTAAATAAGTTTATAAATTATTTTTCTATGAAGTTTCATTTGAATTTATGTCAAATTGAAATTTGAGCTCGCTAACGTAAACACGTCATTTGATACTATTCGCGTGCGTAACCCAGGTCCCAATTCTTCCTACTATACCACCTCTACAACTATGTCAAAATTCATTATTCAAAATCAATACGCAATTAAATGTTCCAATACGCAATCATACTTGTAACAAGCCCATTTCTTCTTCGATAATTCTTCATAGACGGAACTCGATACCCGGCTTCCTTATGAATCGCAGATATCGGCCTGGCGTTCCATTTTTATTTATTTTTTTTTTTTTACCAGCATCAGGCTTCATGATTCCAAAATTTCCAGCTTTCTCAGTTATAAATAGATTATCCAGATTATTCAATGCGGTAAAGATCAGGAGTTTCCTTTTTAATAGACAGCGAGACGTACTAGTTAACTTTGGTGTTCAGAACTCTTCATTCCGATTTTGTGTTATGGTCACGATGATTACGTTTCATTGTCGCTTGCCTTCATGCTAAGTTCCTTCTTCCTTCTTCAATGTTCCCAAAAACGACTGCAAGCACATACACATACTACAATACTACATTATAAAACTACGAGTTTCCCTTAACATTGTTGCCATATGCATTATAACTGTGAACCAAAACAATTCCTGGTCGTTTTGCAAAACAAACAAATATTCATATATTAACAAAATGTCAAAAAGAAACCAAAAAACACTGCAATTAACGAACAAACTTTTCTAAAATTACTACAGTGACGAACTATTTGCAAGACAAAGTGAATATATCATTAAGATCTCTACTTTCCCTTCTGGGCAGACTTCACTAGTGGAATTGTATAGACCTTTTCAAGTTTGCACATCTGTTTTACTTCCTACGAAAGATCATAGTGTTTCTGCTATTATTATTATTATTATTATTATTATTATTATTATTATTATTGTTGTTGTTGTTTGGGGAAGCCAGATTCGGATCAAGTCCGGAAGCCAATCCCAGAGGCGGACCCAAGAGAGGGCCAAGCCCAAGGGACTCAAATGCAAGGAAGGGAGAGTTACGTACTCGTGACTCGTGGGAGTATTGATGTTTGGGTGTAGGAATTTCCTAGCTATGGCAGGTGTTTAGAATTGTGGCTTTCTGTAAGGTTTTGTATAAGTGTGGGTTTAAACTTAGTGTTGACAGGCTTTTGTGTAGCGAGTGTGGAATAACCCCAGTGGCAGAAAGAACGATAGGAACAATGTGTACTCTGTTAACTCCCCAAAGGCGTTTTATTTCGATCCTATATTTAGAGATCTTTTCAGTGTATGTCTTTTGTAAATTGTGTGTGTTGGGGATGGAGATATCAATTATGTAAGTCACTTTGTTTTGCTTATTATTATTAATATTATTATTATTATTATTATTATTATTATTATTATTATTATTTATTGTAAGTTTTCATCGTACGTATCTCTTGAGTCAACAAATAATTGCATTAACAGTTCGGAGAAAGATGAGTAAAAGTGAGTTCTCCCTTTTATTCGACGATATTTTATTCAAGTCTTTCTGACAAAGCAAAGGAAGGTGTTTGAACTTTTTGTTTTCATTCTTTCTTTCTTTGCGCCAGCGCATCGGTTAAAGTCGAGCTCCGCCACAGAGCCCCAAAGCAATCTCCACCAGTGGAAGGGTTGACCGTCGATGCCGAATCTTGGGTATCAGTGACACCATTAGTACCCGAATGCCATCACCTGAGGTCCAAATGACGGGATCTCCCAAGAAACTGCCAATGCCTATCGATCAGTTGACATCTCTCTCGCTCTTCCTTTCACCTCCCCTACTACATCCCCGTCCCATCCAATAGCACGCTAGCTGTTCTCTCCAACCGACAATTCCTGCAGCTTCTTTTAACATAAAATTCTTTATTGGCATATATATATTTTGAATGGCGTTACATAGAAGACGAAGGAAATTTCGTCTATAAAATTTTAATGGGTTCTAAAAACTGGGATTCTCTAGAAGTGTACCATTATGAAGATTGATGAAAAGTTGTTTATTGAAAACGTAAAAAAATATACTTCTGTATTAAAAAAATCAATAACCAATTTCAAAATTAATTTAGCAAACTCTAAAGTACTAGAAGAAGAAATTTCTGCGTATTTCAAGTTTATTTTTAAAGTCTTGAAAGCTGTATGTTTGAAGGTTAAGCTCGCGAAGCGATTTTTAAGTTTCTTTTCAAAAAATGTATAAATATTCTTTAAATCATACCCGTAGATATATTTTACTGTCTAAAGACGTTTTAAACTACAAAATTGCATGAGACACTGTATCAGTGGGTTTCTACCTCAGATGCACCCTAAATATATAGGGTGGTCGAAAGTCTATACCCCTCAAATTACTTGATAACTATTGTGGAATTCAAAAATCTGTTAATGCCAGCCAAAATTAAGTAGTGGATTGGCTATCTGTTGGTGACCTTCCAATGACTTGATTATGCAAATTAGAACAAATATAAAATGTATCTCATGAACCGTAATAGAATGGGGTTAATTTCCAGTTACAAATTTGATCCGCATTCAATTATGACCACAATAAAAAAGACCACATCATAATCTGCTGAATAGTTCACTCAAAAATGAAGCTGAAACATTTCTACACGCAAATCATGCCACATGCTCATTCAGTTTTGCATATTCTGGAGGTTTTCACAACAGCGCCATCTTCCAGCTCAATTGATATCTAAAGCCACATACACGCATGTGCAATGCATTGTATAGTACGATAGCAGAGTACCCAGTTCAAAAAATACTGCCATGGCCATGCGTATGAAAATGTAGCTACTGCAACCAGGGTACCCAGAAGTTTTAAATTTCCGTCCCAAACTGACCAACGAGTGGTGATAATGTTTCAGACAGCTGAGGACATTCCACCATTTGGCATTCATGCTCGGATGTTGAATGTTTATGGAGAAGCATGGGTCTCGAAAGCAACCGTGGTGCGTTATAGATCAATTGATAAGTCAATTCGTGAGGACAGGCGGATCAGCATACGGTCACTTGCAAAGGATCACAACGTCAGTATTGGTTCCGCATATGCTGTAGAGAAAAGCCTGGGATTTGGCAAGGTCGGCTGTCAGTGGGTACCCCAAATGCTCAGAGCACAAAGGGCTACGTTTCGGCTGCTGTTTGGATCATCTGGAACGTTACAGTCTTGAAGGGGAAGCGTTTTTGAAGAAGATTATCGCGGTAGATGAGACCTGGTGCCATTATTGGGAACCCTCCGGGAAGGTATCCACAATGCAGTGGAAGCATCCATCGTCACCACAGCCCATGCTTACGTGTTTCTTTGATTCCGACGGTCCTCTGCTTTTGGAGTTTATGGAACCCAAAACCCATACTAATGCTATCGCATACAACATGACACTGCAGAACTTGCATCAAGCTGTGAAAAACAAGCGTCCTAGTAAGCTCAGTGATGAAGTGACCCTCCTCCAGGACAATGCTAGGCCACATATTGCGAGACTGGTGCAGGAAGTTCTGCCACACCCTCCTTATAGTCCGGATCTCTCACCATGTGATTTTCATGTGTTTGTTCCTTTAAAGAAGGCACTGAAAGGTCGACGATTCGCCAATGATGAGGAGGTTAAGGACGCTGTTCGGGCATGGTTCAGAGAGCAGCAGAAAACAGACTTTTTTGCGGACGGTATTAGCCGATTGATGCTCCAGTGGGGGTCCTGTATTGCGGCAGGTGGAGATTTTTTTAAGGAATGCGCCTCTATAATAGCGACTATAAGATGTTCTTCTTTCACATAAACAAAGGTAAACATTAATACTTTCATTTAATCCCTCTCAGTGCCTTTTGAATCGCTTTCATCTGAACATGCCTTATATAAATTAAAAACAACGGCGATCCGTAAAGTTCAACAGATCACGGAATCTGGCACAAAATTTTAAACAGGCCATAATATTTTCACTTATCACTGACTTTTTAAATCACCACACACAAAATACACATTTGGAGAAACCGGATCAATTGATGAGTGAGTTCAACGGTCGTAAGGAGCCCACTCAACTGTGGGTAACTTTTGCCTATATTAGAAAACAGATGAAAGATACGTCCTATTTGTTTATACATACCTGGTAGGTCGTTGATGTTGAGGCCTTTATCTTCCGGCGTAGACACAGCGGCAGCATAGGATCTTTGCATTTATCTGTAAATTAGTGTTAGGAGTATTCTTAATCGATACCTTCGATACTCGCAAGGAACTAGAGTACCAGTTACTCAAGTGAAGTACTCGGTATAACAGACTATACGTTGTAGAATCAAACAACAAAAGAGTAACATCATTGAGGTACATGGAGAATTCGGAAGTTTTAATGGTAGTTCCGTAATTCCTAGAGGCCACAATCTTTTAGAGTGGTGGAAACAGAGGGAGCAATCATATCCAGGCTTGCCAAAGTTAGCCAAAAATATGTATGCTTTCCCACAACTTTCACGCCATCTGAAAAACTGTTCAGTAAGGCTGGGAAACTAATTTCGAAATGAGAAATAGTCCCAAACAAAAAAAAAATAAAAAATAAAAAAATAGAAATGTACCTTTTTTCTGAATGGCGATACTGAGCTGTAAAATGAGTTATTATAATTGTTTTGTTTTGCATACCTTTATATTGGTAATTGCTGTATTTATCTTTTTATTCACCAATTAAAAGATTAAAACTTACAATAAGTATTGTAATTAAAACTCCTACTAGCTAACAGTCAGATGTACTGGATAAAATGCGTAAATTTAATAGAAAAGTTTTTAATCCTCGAATAATAAACTGTACTATAGTGCAGTCTATTGACTACTGAATGAAAGCGGTTTTCAATAAAGAATCATGTAAACAATATTTTCAATAAAGTAATCGATACCTTCGATACTTTCAAAATAGTAATCGAAGTGCAATCGATTAATGAAATAGCTTGATATCGCCCATCACTATAGTTCGATTCAGCTAAGAAATAAACGGTGCGTCTTGAAGTCCAATTACAGCACGTTTTTTAAAACGTCGGTAAGATGTTGATAGATAAGTTTTGCCATGTGTGAGTCATATGACCTTGGCTAGCCTTTTTTTTTTTTTTTAAAGTAGAGCAAAACAGCAAAATAGCTTTTTTATTTTATAAACAAATCTTAATTTTTTAAAAAAATCTTGTTTGTTTTTAAAATCTAACAACAACAGAATGTAAGGGGACCCAAAGGATTATAAGAATGGCAAGCACTTTCCCATTAGCCATTGCGTTGACAGGACTCTTCAACCGATATGCTTTCGACGCTGACTGGTGTTTTTTCTTAAGTGAACCGAAGTGTCCTCTCAACATGGTTCTAATTTCTAGTGAATGTATGCTGCTATCTATCGGCAAAACATCGCGCAGAATTTAAAAATGTATTCAGTATTTTAGCTTTTTTATTGACTGATCCTCGTATAATAAATTTTCTTTTTTCACTCCACATACTGGATGGTCCTAATTAAAAATGTTCCTAATCAGCGCCGTTATACAGCGTGTTGCATAAGTCCTTCAGAATTCGATGCTTAGTAGCTCATGAGCTGAGTCACACAAACAGAAGGAGGCATAGCAGTGAACAGAGTAAATAACTAAGTCTTACTACTTTACAAATGTTTGATACGTTCTCCTCTGGTGAGTCACCGGTGGGGACTCGACGAATGTCACGCCTTTTATCTTGCTCATGCCACGCTAGTTCCAACATTAGCAGCGTCGATGGTAGTGATTCTTTGAGAAGCTCTGGTAATTCTCTTGGTGAAGGAGACACGTAAACCTTATCTTTTGCAAATCCCAAAGGAAAAAGGCACGTGTGATCATTGACCTCGGGAGGCCAGGCAACAAGACCGGAGTCCTCGTCAGAAAAGTGGCATTGATGTAATGAAGACATGAATAACTATGCCACAGTACCCGTCGCAAACAAAGTTCTTACGTACCCCTACCATTTCATGTCGTTTTCTTTGATACGTAGCTTTGCTGTTGCATCGCCAGACTTCGAAATCCCAGAGGAGTTTGTGTGCAACACGCTGAATTTGGTGTCGGTATTTCAGACAATGTGTAAGAGATTTTCGAAATAAACTCTTTTTAATTTAGTCCAAGCAATAGATTTTACCTGGAAAAATTCATCGTAATTCTGGAAATAGACTTACTTTGTATATTTTGGGTCGATGAATCCGAATTTTTAACTTCTAACCAACCCCCCCCCCCCACCGCAACCCCACAAATTTTGTAAAAAAAAAACAACCCTCTAAAAGTCTTATTTTTTTTAAACTAGGCCATCCCGCAGCATAACAGTAAATTAGTATATTAAATAGTAAATATTATTCCCTCCACTAACAACCCCCCCCCCCGAATAACCGGGCAGATGACTTATTATCTTAAATACAGAGTGATTACAAAAGAACTTCACACTTTTAAAAATTTATTACATCAAAGCTATTCAGAATATAGACACACCACATACGGATTCTTAAAGAAAAACTCTTGAAGTTTATTGTGACACAGTTAAAGATGTTCAATATGCCCCCCTGTAGTCGAATTCCTCCCAAATCCGCATGAACATGTCTTCGGTGGATTGGTCGAGCAAACAATTGCAAAGTGGCCACCGCGGAGCCCCGACCTCACACCTTGTGATTTCTTTTTATAGGGGTGTGTAAAGGACAAGGTCTTCACCCTACCCCTTCCCCGTGACCTAGACGAGCTGAAAGAACGCATTACGGTAGCGATACGTGGGATTGATGGAGACATGTTAATGCGGGTTTGGGACGAATTCGACTACCGCATTGATGTATGCCGTGTCACGACAGGGGGGCATATTGAACATCTTTAACTGTGTCA
>JAHWFO010015235.1:0-15482 GCA_023313115.1 Rhysida immarginata
ACAACTCTGCTTGGACATTGGCAAGAATGGGTCGTTCGGCAGAGCTCAGTGAGTTCCAACGTGGAACTATCGTTGGATGTCACCTATGCGGCAAGTCCGTGCGTGACATTTCCAGCCTTCTTCAGATGCCCAAGTCAACAGTAGGCGATGTCATTATGAAATGGAAGACCCGGGGATCAACAACAGTTCAACAACGAACCGGTAGACCCAAGAAACTAACGGACAGAGACCGTCGAGTGCTTCGTCGTGTCACCCGCAGCAACCGGAAGTCCTCGGCGGAAAAAATTGCCATAGAGTTTCGAAACGCCTCTGCAAATGATGCCAGTACCATGACAATTCGTCGGGAACTGCACACGATGGGATTCCATGGCCGTGCTGCTGCCCACAAGCCCCACATCAGCAGGGTCAACGCCAAGCGACGTCTGGAGTGGTGCAAAGCCCACAGAAACTGAACAATGGACCAATGGAAACGTGTGATGTGGACAGACGAATCTCGCTTTACACTCTGGCAATCCGATGGACGAGTTTGGGTTTGGCGCATACCTGGAGAACGCTTCTTACCTGAGTGCACAGAGCCCACAGTCAAGTTCGGAGGAGGAGGAGTCATGGTGTGGGGCTCATTTTCATGGTATGGACTGGGCCAGCTCGTTCCTGTGCAAGGAATCATGAACTCCGACCGTTATCTGAATGTTTTGGACAACTGTGCACTTCCAACGTTGTGGCAATTTTTCGGAAACGGGCCATTTCTCTACCAACACGACAATGCTCCGTGCCACAAAGCGAGGCGTGTACAGCAGTGGTTTGCGGACTCAGGGGTCGAAGAAATGGGTTGGTCGGCACAAAGTCCCGACCTCAATCCTATAGAGAGTCTGTGGGATGAATTGGAAAGACGCTTGCGGTCCAGATCACATCGGCCAACTTCTGTACCTGAACTGATTCTCGCTCTTCGGGAGGAATGGAGGAACATTCCGGAAAGTACCTACCAACATTTGGTGGAAAGTCTTCCCCGAAGGGTGGAAGCTGTGATTCGGGCAAAGGGATGTGCAACGCCCTATTAATTTCCATGAAATCGTGGCTAGAGCGCAAACGTGCATGTGTCCGGATATTTGTCATCATATAGTGTAGTCCCCATCCCTTTCCACGCATTGTACCAACGCGTGACTAGTCGGGTGAACCCGTCGGAGAGGAATTCCGGGGTTGTTGTCGACACCAAGACCCCCGAACGGCAGGTTTCACCTCGTCGTCAGAACGCAACTCATGCCCCTTAAGGTGCTCTTTCCTCTTTGGGAAGTGGTGAAAGTCGCAAGGTGCAAAGTCTTTCATGTTTGAACTGCAGTTTTTCATCTTTGAACTGTAGGCGCTGCAACCCCCTCTGATGTGTGGCGTTATCGTGCTACAGAAGAGGATCCAAAGCTGCCATTCAATCCTCGTGTCGACGACAACCCCGGAATTCCTCTCCGACGGGTTCACCCGACTAGTCACGCGTTGGTACAATACGTGGAAAGGGATGGAGACTATGTCGAAAAGTGAATAGTGCATTACATAGAGGAGAAATGTGAGTATCAGATACAAAAAGAATTTTGAAAATCGGTTAAAAAATAAAAAAGTTACAGCCATGGAGGCATTACTTTTCAGCCCATCCTCGTATATCTTAGATTTTTTATTTGGAGGGCACGGCAGTAACATCCTTTTCAGGAAGCAACTCGACGTACTTTTGACCCTACATATCTTTGTGCCAGAGTTGCATAGAATCCTGAAACGTTTTATATGTAGAGTACTTTGCAAATAAAACTGAATTTTCAAATATTACGTTTCTATCTTTTCTAGTTCATAAGATACAAGAACTCAAAGTTTCTTTTTTTAGACACTGACTCATTGACCTATCATCAAAAACCTCAGTTACTTCCCGCAGTCCTAAAAACTTGACATTTGGCATAATGATAGTGTTTAGGGTACAATGAAAGGAAAAACTAAAAAAATTCAGAATATGAAAGTGTTAATGGTTAAAGGTCACTGCCAAACATCAATTAACCTGCAACGGAATGGCTATTATGCAATTGGTGACGACATTGTTTGCAAGCGTGCAGCAATTGATCTCGACATTGTTGGCCAATTGTTAAGAGTGAGAAACAATAGCAACTCCGAGTTCTGAATTTCGTTGGAATCGTTTGTTAATCTGGAGGCATGGCATTTATTAAAACCAGATTAATGTCAAAATATTTTCAATTTCGGTTAAATCAACAATATTTATTTTTCTTATTAACTGATGCTAATATTCGTCAATTAGGTTCTAGTATTTTTTATAAAATGAATTGCGTAAATCAAAAAGAAAAAACTGCAGCTGAACAATATTTTCAAATCTATCTATATACATAAAGAAGGACGTTTGTGTGTGGTTGGGTGGGTGGGTCTGTTTGTCTGTATGTTTTTTATACAAATCTACAGTTTTATTCCGATCTTGATGAAATTTCGCATACATGACCTTCAAAGCATGAGGAAGGTCACTGTCTACCTCAGATTTCGGAAAAATAATAAATATCGATAAAAAATCGATATTCATGGTTTTGGCAAGGCATATTAATGAGAAATATCTCATGACCAACAATGCAAGGCAAAGTTTGTACAACAATAGGTATCAACAATGGTATCAACGCGCAATTCACCAATAACAATGAGCACAGAATGATGATGTAATGTTAAAGCAATCTTTCCAAGAATTATAACAATGAACATAAAATAATGATGTAATATGGATAAGTTTCAATTTGTAACAATGCATAGAATTCCGGTTATTCAGGCTTTTCTTAGAAAAGAGTTCTTAGTACTTAACAATTTCTTGATAATCTTTAAAAATGATCAGTAACTGGAGATAATGGAGAGTTAGCAGACTATTGAGAAAGAGTGGAAAGACGACAGAGGAAGCACTCCTTTAGCTCCGTGATGTATTGAGCAAATGGGAAGCAAGTAAATAGAAGAATCGGCGACCGCTAGACTGCACAAAGTGATGAATGGCCAAGTTTTGCTTCAACACATCGAGAGAAGAGTGGAAATTGCAACAACACTAAGTATACATCTGAGGTAAGATTACGTGAGTAAGAAATTATTGGAGAGGTCCAGCCATTGTGAGTCTTTTTTTCGAATTTTCATTAAGAATTTTTACTGTATTAATTCTAAGCATTTTCATGTGTTTATTTTTAAGATATTGCAAAATTTAATTTAATGTTTTGAGATTGTTCTGTTTACATCCAAGTGTAATTATCCCGGGCAACGCCGGGTACCTTTGCTAGTGCTTAATAAATAAAGTGAGCTAGAAGGCGATTTGGCTGCAATATTTAGTCGATTGTAAAAGACGGAATAATTTTGAAAGAGAAAAAATAACGAGAAACGACATCAATTGCATGACACAAAATTATAATCCTTCAACATGGTTCCTTACCATAAGTCCTTCTGAATGGATATGGAGTGATTTAGTGGAACACATTAGGGAAGTCAACGGGATACGGCTAACAAAAATATCATACGGCCAAGTCTCAATTTCTCGTTTCATAGATAATAAGTTTAAAGCTACATCGGACTTCATTACATCATCTGACGAGCCATTTGGTAAGGTCGAACATTACTTATTGGCCTCGGTGGCTCAGGGGTTGCGTGGTCGCCTCTGATGCCCGAGGACGCGGGTTCGACCCCGGCCGAGGACGACGAGGATTTTTTCAGGGGGAAAATCCTGAGATCACGCACTTTCTTCGGAAAGGAAGTAAAGCCGTTGGTCCCGTGTAGTCGTTTGCCGGCTGCACGTTAAAGAACCCTCGCGAGGCAAAATTTGCGGCCCCTATAACGCCGTCCTGAAATGACCATGGCAGTTGAAAAGGACGTTAATACCAAACAAACCAAACCAAACCGAACATTACTTTTGAAGACGTGAATACCAATCTCGAAGTGCTCAACAATTTCGTTTGATATCGGTGGTTAAAGATGCCCCAATTATTCACAAGTCGCCACTTGAGAAGGTAGCATCATTTGTAACAAAGTGTGTCACGTGAGCCATACTTAACAAGAATCTTTCGCCTACTCTTAATCAACGGGTCGTGTCATATCAAACTCACTAACAGTATAATTACTGTTTGCGAAAAAAGAACATTAGAAAGGTTATACTGTATGTGAGTTTGGATTCGCACATCAAATTACTGAAGCACTTACCGTAACAGATATCGTACTCAATAGCTGCAAAAAAGCATTATCATCTAATAATCACTATAAAATTGTGCGCAAAAAAAACTGAGATATGATTAACGATTACAATCCTGCAATGTTGCTCGCATGGAATTGTAACAAATATCCTGTTCGTGGGAAAAAACCCCAGCTATCCTGAATAATTATATAACAACATACACCACAAAAAGCGATAAACAAACGCAAATGATATAAATTCTACAACTGACACTTTGTGTCACGTACAGCAAAGATTACGCAGTGGAAGATATGTATGATAACGAGACACAGAGCATACACTTAGATAAACAGAACATTAACTTTATTTAAATGACAAGAATAAAGCATTTAAATGAAATAAAAGTTTACATTCTAAAGACCTCCGCTAACACGAGGAGAGTCGATGGGAGGGAACCATATAAATGGAAACTCCCGTAGTCAAAGCTGTAACAAGACAGCCTTTCTTAAAACAACAAAATTGCGCTTTAATTTAAAAAGCGACAACAAGACCGGAGTCTAACTTAAGTACAAATTAGTTCGCTTTATGGCGAACATACAGAAACCTGGGTTAGCTTATTAAGAACATTTACTTAAAACAAGAACTTTGGTGCAAAAGTTACAAGAGGGGTAAAAATTTGGCCGCAGTCTTCGAGCTGACCAAGCCGGTGACCCTCGTTTAGTTTTGACGTCGATATGCGTACCGCATTCTTAGGAGAGCGGACACGCCTAGCGTTTGCCTCCCTGAGCGACTTCCACGGGAAAACTGATACATGAAAATAAAGAAAATAATTTCATTAGAATAACCCGGAGACTCAGAAACGCGCACGCGCTTAAGCTAATTCAAGTTCCAATTCGTTAGTACCGAAAATTCTCTAAGCTAACGCTCAAAAGATGACGCGCCATTTAACTTTAAATGCCACTTTAACGTTAGCCTATAAAACCAATGAAATTATGCAAAGGGCTATTAACCTGGCAAATAAATTAATAATTACGCGCCAGTAAATTCTTAGAGAAGAGAGAGAGACTACGACGGAGCCTTTCATTAAAAATATTGCTATGAAATGGCTTACCTATCGTAACGGGCGAAGGTGCCGAGGTTCTCCCGCAAAAGGCCTGAAGTCGTCCAGGGGATGATTAATAACAGTCTATCCTCTGGAGAGAAGAAATTCAGCTCGGTACAGGGGAACACCTTGAGAAAGTTCGCTGCGTCGAAATCCAGCAGAAGAACTAGATGGCTTGTCGGGACGATAGACCACAGACTACTCTCCAGCACAATGTCGACATCACAAGGCGAGCACAATGGCGGCGGAGCGGAGCACCCACTCGAAGTTTTTCCTTCAGCACAGGCGAGCACGGAGCACGTAGCAACTCGCATGACGTCCCTCTCGCTGTCGTCGGAGTTTTTCTCCTTCGTGGAAAACTGTCCTACTCGTTCTGAGAGAAACAAATCATTCCAAAGATTAAATATGGGCGCTCTAGACAAAGTCCCGTCGCTGTCGTTTTCGCTGGCCGCTTCTCGTTCGCCAACTTCCTTGCAAGCGTCTATGCCACGTTGGCAAATTTCCGACACGGGAAGCCTCTCGGGTGACCAACAACTTAGGAGCCTCTTTTCTGGCGAACTTACTGTCTCAAAGCCCGTCTCTCTCTCCTTTTCTTTCATCCCTCGCGCCACGAGCTCCTTTCCTCGCTTCCGCTTGCGCGGACGACGCCGTTTCCGCTTTTCGCCTCCTATTAATGCGCTCCTGCCAGGAGTCTCGTTAGTGAAATGCTCGCTCGTCTCAAGAGATGGCGCCTTACGAACTCCAACATTACTTCCGAGCAGACGACGCCGACTGCTCGAAGTATTGGAGCCCGTACATGTCGCAATCCTTTGTGAAACTTTGCTTAGAATTCCACTGTACGGGACTGCTCCTCAAAAGTGGAAGACTGTAAAAAGTATCTGAAAAGAAGATTGACCATATCTCAAACCAGTATTTCTACTGGACCGAGTTCACATTATTATGACCACTCCCTACGTTTGTCTTCGGATTTGCCCAGACGAAGAACTATGCCACGTGTTGGGAATTGGGTAGGTGACTTTCGATTATGTTAAAAACATATCACTTATTGTTGCAATGGGTAAGAAACGTGAATTATCAGATCTGGAAAAGGGGATGATAATCTGCTTTTGGGATAAGGGTGACAGTATTTCGGAAACCGCGCAGTTTGCGAACTGTTTTCGTGCTGCTGTAGTTAAAGTGTACAATGACCGGAAAAATAGGACCGATCAGAAAAAAACGATATGGGAACTGTGGACCATAAGTGAGAATGGGGACAACGATAGATTTGAAGATGGAGAGCTTGGCTTTGTTTCCCAGCTCGCGTTTCGTTACCACGGATCGCCACAGTTCACGTCTGACACAGCTTGCTGCACCGATCCGAGCATCCAATTTTTTTTTCCTGGCGCTCCAATGCAATCCCGAAATACTTGAACTTCTCCACCTGTCTCAATGGGGCTCCCTTAACATGGAGAGCGCACTGAGCAGGCTGTCTTGTAAGGACCAGAACCTCAGTCTTAGCCACACAGATCTTCATCCCAGCTTCTTCACATTTGGCTACAAAACGGTTTAGTGCATGCTGAAGGTTATGCGAGAGCACAAGGTCGTCCTCTCCACCAAGCAGTTGCCCACACAAACACGCTTACGCCTCGGCTGCCCCTGCCTATGCAGTCCATAAAGATAATGAATAAAAGAGGCGACAATATGCACCCTTGGCGGAGTCCAACACCCACGGCGAACGGTCTTGACTTAATGCCATTTCTCCGGACACACATCTCAGAGCTTTCGTACAGAGACATGATAGCAATCAGTAAGTACCCATCCACTCCATACTCTTGCAACTCTTAGCAGAGCTTCTCCCGAGGAACTCTGTCATATGCTTTTTCGAGGTCCACAAAGCAAGCATAGACCTCTTTTGCATGCTCCCAGGATTTCTCAAAGATTTGTCTTAGAGCAACGATGTGATCCGTCGTGCTTCGGCCAGGTCAGAAACCACACTGCTCCCCCGACAGTTTGAAGTCGACTATTTCCCGACTTCTTTTCTCCAGACACTTAGCGTACACTTTCCCAGGAATGCTGAGCAAAGAGATGTCTCGATAGTTGTTGCAATCTCTCTCTGATATCCTTTAAATCTACAATGTTTACTGTTATTTCATCAATGCTGGTTCACGTTAATCGAAACATTAGAGTATCGAAATTTTACACATTCTGTAACGACAGCGCTGAATTATCTTTTGGTATTTGTTTGCTCCGGTCAGGCTTTTAATCGTTCTACGATTTAGATTTATTTAAAACTTTTGTATTATTATTTAGATTATAATTTTGAGATGATAGTTTAAAAATTTGGATGGCAATGTAGATTTTAATATTTTTAGACCTTCATTTGAAAGTAATACTTTTAAATTTTAGAGATAATTGAGGCAACAAGTACAGCAATGTTTCAGCTATTTTTCAACATAGCCACCACAAGAATTGAGACACTTGTCGTATCGTGGGATCAACTTTTGTATCCCCCTGTTGTAGAACTCTGCCGCCTGTGAATGGAACTCTGCCGCCTGTGGTTTCCGGGGTGATGTGCGAAATCCAAGTCTCATCGCCCGTCATCATGCAACCGTTGCAGAAATGTCAGTGCTGCTCCTAAGCGTTGAATTTTGTGTTCGGGTGTCAGGTTTTTCGGCACCCACCTGGCACACAATTTTTTGAACAGCAGGTGCTTAGTGACAATCTCATGCAACAAGAATCGCGATATCTGCGGGAAATGGGTGCTCAGCTCCGTAATCGTGAAGCGACGGTTCTCCATCACGCGCTGCCGCACAAGCTCAACAAGATCATCATTGATGAGGGATGATCGCCCACTGCGCTCTTCATCATGGACACTTTGACGACCTTCGGAAAACTGCCTACACCAGCGACGCACCATCTGCTTACTCATGATGTTCGGCCCATAGACCTGACAGAGCTGACGATGAATTTCAATTGGCGCAATGCTTTGTGCATTCAAGAGCTTTATCACCGACCGAACCTCGCAGGCGGCGGGAGAAGAAAGAAGAGCTCCCATTTCGGACCATTGCTACCACGCTACTGGCACGAGGCGGGACCTGTCCGGCTGGCATATGATTGATACGTCATAGATCTGTTACGCATGCGCAATTGACACGGCTAATTACGTTTACTTTAAAGGGGAAAACATCGGGAAACTTACTTTCTGGATGCGTCTCGTATATTTAATATGGGGTCGGCGTTATTGCGAATCGCGGGTTCTAATCCCGCTGAGGGCGTGGATATTTGTGTTTTTCCCTTTACTGACAAGCTTGGAAGACCAAGGAAAGCCTCAGTAGGCTGATCCTCTGCTAGGTTAAATTTCAAATAAACCCAACGGTTATTTATTATCCGAAAAGATTAAAAAGGAATTTAAAAGTGGAATTGAAAGGAAATTTCAATGCCTGATTATAACGCCAACTAGTGATTACACATTCATACTAATTTCCTTCCAGCCTCCTATATCAAAATGTTGTTGTAAGTTTCTAACGACCCTTTTGTGAATCCAGGCCTAATTTTGAAGCTGTAAAAAAGTTGAATGAATTTTTACAAATAGCATCTTTGGGGATTGGTGCTCCCATTACGACTGTACAGATAATGTAAGCACAGTGAATAAGAGAAATCTTTCTCAATAGTTGTTTAAAAATTTAAATTTAACAGAGGATGGTAAGATCCTGATAAAAGCTGACGTTTCCGATATAGGCTGTCCTTTGTTAAATGAAAGAGTGAAAGTAATAATAGAGGCATTAGAAGACTGTTGCGTACCTCGCGAACATGTAAGTCGGGGGCCAATGACACCGCAGAGTTTGAAGAAGATGATGACAAAGTTTGAAGCCACAGGTTTGTTATCGTAGCACCTGGCCGAGGAAGGAAACTCGTCTCTGAGGCAACCGTGGAGGCATCCGTAGAGAATCCTTGCACGGATGGAGGTGGACGAGCATTGGCCATGGAACATTTTGTGGACGGACGAGGCCCATTTTTACCTGAATGGGGATGTCAACACCCATAACTGCAGGATTTGGCCACCAGTCCCATTGCATTCTCCTAAAGTTACCGTTTGGTGTGGTATGACAACAATGTCAAAATTGGACCGTATTTTTTTGAAGAGCAGTCGAGAGATGGACTCGTGACATGCACTGTGACTGCTGCTGGCATGGCGTCGATGCTAAAAAGTTTTGTGATACCAGAACTTCAGCAACGTTGCATTTTAGACACAATGATTTTTATGCAGGATGGGGCTCCACCTCATATTGGTACATGTGTCAAACAGTTACTTCAGCAACATTTCACAGATGAACGGATTATAGACCGAAGCTTCCTGCTTTCTTGGCCATCCCGGTCACCAGATATCAACCCCTATGACTTCTGTCTTTATGGTTACCTCAAAGAGAATGTTTATGATGATAACTTCAGGAATTTGGCGGAACTGAAAGATGCGATACGCCGATAGGAGCGCAACATTCCTCCTGATACTCTACGAGCTACAGTTGAGAACGCAGTAATCCGGTGTAACTTGCTTTCAGTAAATGGTGGAGGCCACATTCAACATGTAACTACTTTTAGTAACGATTAAAGACTTATTAACCTGTGCCTTCGTGTCTAATTTCGTATACAAATATTGCATAGAGCGCCATTCCATGCTGGTGGTGACCTTTTGAACTAATTTTTTTTTTTGGTGGGTATAAACTTTCCATGCCCTCTTGTATAATATTACCAAGTATTATAGCTTTTGGTCCAATAGTTTTTTTTATGGCCAGTCAAAATGGAACTTTAATTATAAAGACCTTGTATATAAAGAAGAATATTTGTGGGTTTGTAAGTGGGGTTTTTCTTATACAAGTCTAGTTTTATTCCGATCTTGATGAAATTTTGCACACTTGACATTCAAGGCATGAGAAAGGTCACTGTCGAAAAAATAATAATTATCGATAATAAATCGATATTCATAATGACAGCAGGGCATATTAAGAAGAAATATCTCATGACCAACAATGCAAGGATAAGTTTGTATCAACAATGGTATCAACACGCAATGCACTAACACTATGCAGGGATCAACAATATATATCTCATGACCACCAATGCAAGGCAAAGTTTGAGCAATATAGATAAGGTTCAATTTGTAACAAGGCATAGAATTCCTGTTATTCAGGCTTTTCTTAGAATTGAGAGTTCTTAGTACTTAACAATTTCTTGAAAATCTTTAAAAATGATTAGTAACTGGAGATAATGGAGAGTTAGCAGACCATTGAGAAATAGTGGAAAGACAACAGAGGAAGCAGTCCTCCAGCTCCGTGCTGTATTGAGCAAATGGTAAGCATGTCAATAGAAGAATCGGCGACTGCTAGACTACAAAAAGTGATGAACTGTTCGGGAAATCGCAATTTAAGAATTAAATCTCGAAGTGATGATAATATTTTTTTTATTATTTAAAAATGTTTTTTTTATTCATAAATTTTATATTTAGAATTAAGCAATTCATTGTTGTAGCGCGTGGACCATTGTTGTCGCAAATTCTTTTTTTCGAACGCGCGTGATGCGTATTCTTGGTCTCGCGCGACGATTTCCTTCGCAATTAATAAACTCGGTCGCGAGACGTTGTACTGTCTGATTGTTGCGCAATCAGTGTTCTATTTTTTTTAAACTCTCTCGCCATCTTCTTTCTCCATTGATCTTGCGACTACATTTCTCCATTTCTCTCCATTTTGCAGCCCACGATGGCCACTCACTTTGCTAGTGTTTCTTTCTTATTGCTTCAGACTTAAGATAGTACCTCCGCAATTGCAATTACGAGTTCGTCGATGCGTTCTCCACGTTACATGGGTGTCAATGTTGATTTCGACCCGTTTGCAGCTTCACCATGTGTTTAGAATTGACTACGAAGCCTATTTCGTTCGGATGGTACAATCTTTGCTGTTTTTTCTCCATACCTAAATGTTTTATCTGCAGAACCAAACATCTAGGCTGTTAACCGTGCATAGCGAGTCCCCGTGGCTGTACTAACACTCGGTTGCGTAATTTATTCATTTTTTGTACTAATACTAGTGCGAGACAGTGTGAGTACTTGAATTCATAATTTCTTTTGTTAGCATATAATTTAACTTCTACCATGTTTAACCATCGGAT
Source organism: Rhysida immarginata (assembly GCA_023313115.1). Lineage (NCBI taxonomy): Eukaryota > Metazoa > Arthropoda > Chilopoda > Scolopendromorpha > Scolopendridae > Rhysida > Rhysida immarginata. Next base: position 11,412 of record JAHWFO010015235.1, read on the forward strand.
ACGTTTTGCGTTCTAGTTTCTTTCTTTTACAAAGTGTGCTGACTCATTCCTAGTCATACAACTCCTGGCAAGAAATATCGGATATTTATTTCTAGTTCAGCTAAATTCATATTAAAGCTTAAATAATGGACACATCCAAAAGGGATGAAGCATAAATTACAGAAAACACTTTATTCTATAAATGAGTAATTAAGCGTATAAACAAAACATCATTTCTGATTGAAAATATACATATATAATGAACACAGTGGAAAAAGTATTGGATAGCCTTTTGGCTTGGAAATAAATATGGGATAATGCCAAATAAACATGTCAAATATTATCAAAAACTATTTTTAATATTTGGTAGCCCCGCCTTTTGACTTGATTATTGCCTTAATTCTTCGAGGCATTGATTCATATCGGTGTTCACTGATTTATTCCCCAACATTGACGAATTGCTTCTTTCAGCTCGGACTTGTTGGTTGGTTTGTACAAATCAACGATTTTCTTTAAATCCCACCAAAGATTTTCTATTAAATTTCCATCAGGACTTTGAGCTGGCCATTTCATCCGTCGGATTCGATGATCCTCGCAATATTTGGCATCAGCCTGAGAACGGTGGCACGGTGCATTATCGTCCTGAAAGACAAAGTCATCCGAATCACCAAACGAATCTTCCAACGTTGGCAGAAGAAAGTGATCTAAAATGTCTATATAGGTCGCACTGTTGACAGTGCCATTTAAAATGCACAATTTTCCAGGTCCTGCAAACGTCACGCATCCCCAAATCATTACACCCTGTGGAAACTTTACACTGGAACTTAAGCAGTCAGGATGGAATTGTTCTCCTTTTGTCCTCCAGACAAACACGCCGTTATTATCACCGTTCCCTAAGCAAATCCTACACTCGTCACTAAAAGCAACTCGTTTCCAAATGTCCACTGTCCACTTTGCATGGTCTTTGGCCCATTGCAAGCGCTTACGTCGATGCTCGTTCGAAAGCAACGGTTTCTTCTTTGCTTTCTTGAATGAAAACCCAGCCTCGTTCAAACGGTTTCGTAGAGTCCGATCACAGACCTTGACGCCGCATTGTTCCCACTCTCGGTTCATCAATCGGGATGTTGATTTTCGCATCCGCTTACAGATCCGGATCAGTTTTCTATCGTCGGATGCACTTGTCTTCCTCGATCGCCCACATCTTTTCAAATTCTGCACATTGCCACGAAGAGTTAAACTTATGCCACAGACGTGACATCGTGCTCTGGGAACATCTCAACAAAGTTGCGACTTCTAATTGAGTTTTTCCTTCTTTCAGCAGGCGGACAATTCGAGTTTTCACATCAGTAGACAGTTCTTTAGCTGGAGCCATGATACTCTAATTAGCAGAGTTTTCTGTCGTCTACTAACCTCGATAATTGTGAGCAGTTATAAAAGAAAAAATAATTTGAATAACATTTGCATATTCGCAAACAAAACGTATGATTGGATGTTACTCACTGAATATATCGCGTATTTTTTTTCCAACCAATCAGACTATCCCATTCTTTTTTACAACACGTCCGTATTTATTTGCATATTTCAAAGAATCTTTTTTTTTTCAATTTTTAACAGTAAATCGTATTTATAGATTAAAGTGTTTTCTTTAATATATGCCTCATCCCTTTTGGATGCGTCCATTATTTTGGAGGAAATTTAAGCTTTTGTATGAATTTAGCTGAACTAGAAATAAATATCCGATATTTCTTGCCAGGAGTTGTAGATATTCCACTTTAAGATTCCTATACGACTCATCATGAACAGATGTCGAGAGTAGAGTGGGAATTGCAACAAAATTAGGTGTACATTTAAAGTGAGACTACGTGACGAAGAAATTATTTAGGCTAGCAGTAGCATGCTTGGAGAGTTTCAGCCATTGTGAGCATTTAAAAAAAAAATTTCGAATTTTCATTATGAATTTTACTGTATTAATTATAAGCGTTTGCATGTGTTTATTTTTAAGAATTGCAAAATTTAATCACCTAGCATATTTGGTAGCATGGCAGATCCAAACATTTCATAAAAATACAGTTTGACTATATTCTGTGTTAATGTGAATATTTTGGAAACTGAGATGCTGATAATGTGATGATTGAACTTTCGTTTCCAAGAATTATTAATAATGAGCATAAAATGATGATGCAGTGACAGGACATAAATAAGGCCGCGTCTATTGAGGAGGCAAAGGAATCACACGTGTCTCCCTTGAGCACCCTATCAAACGTCCAGACGACTGTCAAAAATTTGTGTGTCTGGAAAGGAAAGAGAAAGAACGAGTATTGGTCAGAGAAACTCTGCAGTTAAAACAGAAAAGGCTATGCGGGCATTGGAAACATCTGAACAACGTGCGTTTCGAATAGAGCAAGAAAAAGTTGGGTCCAACGTATCTATTGATGTTCCACGATGGTGAAGATGGACATTGTTTTAATCTGAGGCAAATCAAGACGAGTTTAAATAAAGTCCCGGTATATCAACTAGAATTCGTATCTTTCGCTCTGTGTTGTAGTGATTGAGTTATTAAGTAGCGGAAGAATGGAGCTACTTATTGTTTTCACAATGTCCGTCCGTCTGTCCGTCCGTCCCCTTCATAATTTCCGCATTTTTTGAGATAGAAAGTTGAAATTCGGAATGCAGCTTACTATGGGCATGTGCATCTTCACTATTTAGTTTGGTTTTGATTGGCCTACTGGGGTCGGAGTTTAAGGGGCGGAAATTACAGGGGACCAAATGATTTACGCATATTTATGCATATAAAGGAGTGAAATTCGGTACTGCGATTCCTCTAAGCAAGATCAACATTACTTTAAAGTTTGGGCCAAATTGTCCCAATAGGGTCGGAGTTGTTGGGGTGACAGTCACTTGGTCTTTAGAACTATGGTAACATGTGGCATGTCATATATCATTCGTTCGGAAATGATGAGAAACGAAAAAAGATAGAGCTCTTTTCAAAATATTACGTTCGAGAAAATCAATTGTTCGATTAAAAAAAATAGGGGGGGGGGTTAAAAAGTGCAGATGAAAGGGTAAAAATGGATGACCTCAGCGCTTCCGCTACTTTTCTACACCTTCCTCGGGAGGATTAATTTCTTGTTATTTAAGCAATTTGGAGTTATAATTTAACTTTTTGAGATTGTTCTTTTTACCTACAAGTGTAATTATCCTGGGCAACGACGGGTCCTCTGCTATTAGTACATGTATATCAAAGAATATTAAGAATTTCAAGTGGTTAAATATTCATTGGAATTGATCTTTTATTGAATTAAAACTATCCCGTTAAAGAATTTGCTGAGAATTTTTAATAGTAACTTAATGGAGTTCTTCATTTTTCCACTTTTTTTAAAAAAAGACTTTAATTATTTATATTCAATAATGTTTTTTTCGTTGATGACAAATCTTAAATTAAAAATTTATTAAATGTCAACTGATATCTGTATAGGGAAAAAAATTCTTTCGATTCCAATCAATTTTTGTGTGGAAAAACAGCATTAATGGTTCGTCATGTCCTTATATCTAGGAAATCTGTTCCCCTCGGCTGGAGATTGGAGTTTATTTTTAGGTTCATAAATATTGATGTTTCTCTGATTTACTTTAAATGAAAGGAAAAGAGCGAGCGAAGAGAGAGAGAAATGAGCATTATTTGCAATATTAAAACGTTTGAGTAATGAAATTTTTGAAATCTGCGATTTCTTCCTACGGTGGGGGTTCTTAAGGGAGGGTGAAATGTTAAAATCTGGCTAATTCCGCCTTATTTAATTTATGGCATCGCAGCCTCCTGAGGAATCACTTGCTGTGCGAAGACATTCATGTGGCAGGTGAAAGGCAGCACGTGCAACACCGGTGAACTCTCGAGGGCCACAATTAACGGGTACAAGGCATCATCGACGTCACTTCTTCCAGCTTCCTCCCCCAACCCCCATCACAACACACACACCTCGTCTAATAAAGATGCTTTGCCAATTTGCTTATTTCTTTATTTGCTTATTTCTTTTTTTTTTTTAAATATGTCATTTAAAAACAGGTTGGAAAAATTATTTATTCTCTTTCGCAGTTCCT
>JAHWFO010015235.1:20482-68116 GCA_023313115.1 Rhysida immarginata
CTAGTCTTATATATAAAATGCTAAATCCTCCTGCTCCGTGCCCGTTTCCATAGTGACGAGCAACAATGCAACCTTCATTGTTTTCAACAAATGAAGAAGTACTGATTGTTGAAATCCAAAAATCGCAGCCGACGAAAATGACTATTAAAGAAATTTTATCTTTTTTGTAGGCTACGGTTCAAAAATATATTGTCAAAGATTTCATGATTTACATCTAATGACATTTAAAAATAGCATACTAAAATAAATAAATAAATCAAATGAAAAACTAAGTAAGTAATTTAGCTATTCCAAATTACGAAATTCCATACATGTATACGATTCCTATTTTTGAATTTCAATAAAAAATAATAACATTCAAATTAAATTATGAAACTGATTAACAATTCAAGTCACAACTAGGTAACATAAGTTTTTTACATTTTGTTATTCATTATACGTGCATAGTAATAATTTTTCAGTTGAATAATTTAATAAAAAGGAAAAGTCATAAAATACAAAAAAAATCCAATCGAATAAAATCAAAAGCAAATAACATTATTTTTTCTCATTTTAAAATATTCATTATATGCGTATAATTAATTTTTTTTTAGTTTTAAAATATAGTGGTCGTGCAATAAGCCTCCCCAACCGTCTGCCGAGGAAATTGAGCAATGAGGGAGGTAAAAAAGAAACCGATGAGGGTAGCTGATTAATAATTCTTTCGTTTCGTTAACTTTGTATTTTATGGGCCCATATACTTTTCAGCTAGTGGCGCTAGAAGCGCACTTGAGGCGTTTACTTATCAACTGCTAGCTTCAGAAACGCCAGTATTTCTTCTAGCTAGCACGGACATAGCCTATAACAGCAGGAGAAACGCCGATATTCTTGTATTGTTGTAGGCTATGGCACGGGCGATTTCAAAGATGGCAGCCCTCATGAACGAAGTTGTACTGTGCTAATGGTGCAGATACTTTTCAACTAGAAGCCTAGAACGCTAGAAATCGTATACTTTTCTTTCGTGCTAGTAGTGTACTACTTTCGTCACTTCCGGGTGTGGCGGCACTGGCTGCTATTTGAAAAGTATAAGCACTCTAAGTATTATATTTTATAACCAAGTTTCGATTATGGTTTCAATTTCAATTTCGTTTCGATCATCCTTCTGTTAAGTTTTTTCATTTCAGTTACGTAGTTTTGATTTATGCTTGAGAAAAGTGATCCCTGATCCTTTTCGTGTCTATTTATACGTCATTGAAAATTCTATATTCAGGAACCCTACTCTTCAGCAAATATAGCAGATCAACAATGGAGTTCGCATTAGTGCACAGATCAGAGGATTAAAAATCATGATGCAACCGAATAAAAGAAATTTTTGGTCGAACAAGAATCGTCGTGCGATAGGGGCGCCGTCCGATGGTAAAAACTGTCAGTGGACAAACAAACAAACAACAAACAGAAAATGAATTTTACATATAAGATAGGGGGGATAGGGAATTCATTGCCGCACCCGAATTTGACCCTGACCCCCAAATTTAAGGCCATCCATTTGCTAACTCAAAAACTATTAAAGATAGAGAAAAATTTCCAATTGCTACCCTGTAGAGTAATACCACATTAGTCTAAAAACAATTTTTAATCGCACCCTTCCTCTTGAAAAATTTTGAGAAAATGGGCGAGAGAAAACTCCTAAAGGTGTGCTTCACTGCAATTCAGATGTGTTAGAAACCCCGGCCAACCTGGCCAGCCCAACTCAGCTTGAGTGACTCTTTCTCGTCCTTTTTCTCAAAATCTTTCAAGGGGAAGGGTGTGATTGAAAATTGTTTTCAGGCTAATGTGGTGTTGCTCTACAGGGTAGCAATCGGAATTTTTTCTTTCTTTAATAGTTTTCGAGTTAGCAAATGGATGACCTTAAATTTGGGGATCAAAGTCAAATTCGAGTGCGGCAATGAATTCCTCACCCCCCTATCACCTGGCAGCTTTGAGATATCTGCCATATTACCAGTCTTTTTTGGACACCCTGTATAACATAATAACCATCGAACAATATCATCCGAAAGTAACGTAAAATTTGAAACTACACTGAATCGCAAATTACAAGAGGCACTCTAAAAGTTTTTAGTCAGGAACGCTACATGCATCCCACTAAAATTGTTTTACTTTCACCAAGAACTTCACTCTGCTCGCGTGGGTTCGCGTACAAGATTTAAGTGTGCCATATTGCAAGCTCCGCACTGGCAAACAAGCGTAAAAACACTCGAGCTGAATCATCAGGCAAAGCGTGCTATGATATTCTATGATTATTCCAAAGGCCTAGAAATCTCGGATTGTTTCGAAACTTAACAACAGACATTTCCTGGCATCCGATGCAGTTGTGCCGGAAAACATCCGTGTTGTGTCGAATATGATCGCAAATAAAAATCGATTACCTTATTCCCGGATTCAAGCAAGCTTGGGCATCGGATCATCACCCCTTGACACAATCTTGCATAACCACCTGCAATTCGGGAGGGTTTCATGACGATGGATCCCTCGTTTGCTAACCCAAGAGCAGAAAGATGTCCGAGTGCAGTGGTGCCAAGAAATGATCGAAAGGTTCAACTACGGGCATAAAAATGTGCCTACAAGTGACGAAACATAGCTATATCATTATGACTCCTGACCAAGTACAACCTCTGCACTGTTGTACTTGAAAACAAAAGGACGGTTACAGCAGAATGGTAATGTGACATCCTGCATGCCAAAAAACCTCTTGTTACTCGAAAACCGGAACAAGAGGTTTGTTGTGACATCATATCAACGCCCCAGGACATGCCGCCGTTAAGACAACTGGCAAGGAACATGTAGACGCACTTTTTTTGCGCGCAAGCATACCTTGGAAGCGATAGCGTTGCTTTCAGGTGAAATGGATTCGTGCGTATTGTTGAGTAGTGGAAGAAAAGTTGAGCGCAATAATAAACGTACACGCGGATTTAACACGGAGTCTTTGTATGGCTATATGTGCTCGAATTTTTTCGTTTTCTGGGTTTATTTTATATGAAGCAAATTTTAGCGTTTTCTTATTTTGCAAGCATCAATAGTAGCTTTAGATGAATAATATATACTATTTGGTGGGAATCTGTGAGATACATGTTCGTGTACATCTCCTGTGAAGTTTTCTGTGAAAATCAGGTCACTATGTTGACGAATCCCCCTCGTTTTCCAGATTTGGCACCTTGCGACTTCTTTTTGTTCCCCACAATCAAGAGGAAGCTCGGCGATTCTTTTTCGATAGTGACGATGACGTCCTAGCAGTGTACAACGACTGCATTTTGAAACTCACTGCTCAGAACTGGAAAAAATGAATGTCCGACTTGTTCAAGAGGATAAAACTTTGTATGAAGCTCAGGAAGAGCACTTCGAAGATCAAGATTCGTGCACCGTTCTTGGGTAAAACCATTCAGATTCGCATGGCCGACAAATTTCGCTTTGGTTGGGTCGCTATACCTATAAACACAGTTTCTGTCACGAGCGATCGTGCCTCTCCGAGCAATTAACAGCATAGTGAGGATGAAGGCAATAACTCTTATCCGAGAGAGATAATTTTAACAAACAAATAACTTTTTACTATCTGAATAAGCACTAGGTTTTCCTTTATCTTATCAGTGTGGCCCTCTAGTGATAAAGGCGTGATGGCATAGTTAATTTACTTTGAACTGTCAAGGTGGCAATAATTAGGGTTGTGATGTATTTAAAATACTTAGTATTTGAAAGTATTTGAGGGTATTTGATTGTATTTAGTATTTTGTATTTCAAATACAATTTTATTAAGTATTTGGCACAGTATTTCCAAATACACTTTCAAAGTATCTTGTATTTCAAATACTTTTTCCCGTTTTAAATGACTATTCCTCCCCTCAAATTGTTGTTGGACCAGTCGATTTTCCCAATCAGCAGTACTGCCAATCAGAACAACTCCCACTCCAAATGGGGGATCATGGGATTCCGATTCCCAACCAAAAAAAAACCCTCCGTTGATTTCATTGCAGTTGGTTAATTCGTTCATTGCTTGAATACTGCTTGCAGAATACTGCGTGCTTTGCCATGCGAAGGAGGTCGTACTGTGCCGCAGGTAGTTTCTTTGCTAATTCTTTCTTCAAGATAAGTTTTAAAATGGGTAACGTTTTAGCTATGGACATGTTTTACCAACTCATGTTCAATTGAAGAATAACTTTCAAGAAATGATGATGAGAAATTTACAGTACTGCAAGCCTCTTGCAAAAGCTGTGCTGGAAGGTCTTGAAAGGAGATACACAGATATGTTTCGTGCCCTCGACTGCAAAGATGACGCAGACATAAGCATGGATACGAAAGAATTGATTATTGGAGCTGTATCCAATCCTTATTTTAAGCTGTGCTGGCTTAAGGATAGCCCAAAAGATCTGCACAAAAATATATTTTTAAATGCTGCTATATACCACTACAAGAGCAGTAAGAACCAGAATCAGGAAGTACCATTTCAAGAGCAAGCGAAGAATGTAAATGAAGATATTTTTTTTACCTTCTCTAACCCAGATGATGAGTTAGAGAGACCTGGAAGTGCTTCGGTTTGGTTTGGTTTGGTTTGGTTTGTTTGGTATTAACGTCCTTTTCAACTGCTATGGTCATTTCAGGACGGCGTTATAGGGGCTGCAAATTTTGCCTCGCAAGGGTTCTTTAACGTGCAGCCGGCAAACGACTACACGGGACCAACGGCTTTACTTCCCTTCCGAAGGAAGTGCGTGATCTCAGGATTTCCCCCTGAAAAATCCTCGTCGTCCTCGGCCGGGATCAAACCCGCGTACTCGGGCATCAGAGGCGACCACGCAACCGCTGAGCCACCGAGGCCGATGAAGTGCTTCGGAGAACTGTGTTTACATTGAGTGCCTCCCTTATTTAGAAAGTCCAGAGAGAACGCTTTCCTGCCTGAATTCTTTCGCAATCTCTGCCTTCTTCCGCCCCTGTTGAACGACTGTTCAGCGTGGGTGGGAAGATTTCGACCCGATTGAGAAATCGTCTCAGTGATGCCAGATTTGAAACGTTGCTGTTATTGTAGAAAAATTGTAAAAAATCGTAAATAAATTAAAAGTGGAAGTATTTAGTATTTGAAATACATTTGAGTGGAAGTATTTGAAATATTTTAAAATACATTTGTAGCCACATATTTTGTATTTCAAATACTTTTAAAAAGCATTTGTCACAACACTAGCAATAATAATAGAACCCCACTATTATTATTCCAAAAACTCATTTCATCTTATTGCGTCCTAAGCTGTTGACCATGGATTTGTTCGCTTGAATTGCTTAGCTTTGAACAATTATATATCTTATACCTTATATTAGCCCATCTCTTATCTGGAAAACGCAGGTCTCTTCCTGGCCTTCCATCACCATAACTAAAATTTAAAATAGCCAGAAAGGAAAATTGATATAGCTCAATCAAAAACGATTAAACAAACATTTTTATCGAATTTATGAAAAATTTATTTTAACATTCGGATAACTATTAGAAATTTTAAGGCGCAAAACAGGCTGAAATAACTACTCTAGCAGCCTCTGGTGCAGCAATGGAAAGCTTTGGATTCAATATTTCACTTCCGAAACATTGGGTATTATAGAGACTATTTTTAGCAGTACATTGGGTATGACAGTAAAGTTAAGGTGAATTTTCTTTAATATCTGGTGTTCCCGTTTAATACACGTTTTACAGTCTTCTGCTATCTGTAGAAATTTGACATTAAAGTTTGAAACACCCTGTATTTAACAATACCAGTAAGTATTACTTCAGGGCCTGAAATTCAAGTACAGACTACAAGAATAAAAGGAAAACTTGCCTAATGGAGCCCTGCCCGTTTCTCAGATGACGCCAAAAACCAACGCACCATGGTGTCGCAGCGGGTTTAAATTTTGTAAAATTGGTAAAATATGGTGGTTTTTTTTTACTTTGCGATATCGTATTTTAACAGTGTAATGAAAACATTCTGTAGTATTTTAATTTTAAAATTTAACAAGAATATAACTCGTAAAACGATTTTCAAATATGCTGAAAAGAATGTAAATATTTGTTGTTTAATATTACAGTCATATTTTTTATACAGCAATGGCGAGAACTGCTTGTCAATTTACGTATTCGATTGCAGCGTTCACACGAATCTTTCTAAGCACGCGAAAAATACCGTCGGCTTCTATATTATTATGAAAAGGAGAGAAAAGCTCAAGAAAGAACTAAAGAACCTAGTATGCGCTATGGAAAGAACCTAACCGCTGGTACCTTGACAGCGGAGCCGCTTCACTCATGTGGGGAAGTAAAGAAATCTTTTAAATTTTTAAACAACTTCGCCTATGATCTTTCCACTGCTAAAGCTATTCATCCCTTCTTAATCAAAGTTACCATTCATCCTTTCTTAATCATTGTTGCAAGGCATTGTCGGGAAAAATCTTGTAAGTATTCCAAGAAGCTTTACCTGTGACGCAGGTGTGATTTGAAATTTCAATATTTCACTTTTACTTGCAGCTGGTATAAATAAACAATAGAAATGCCTTTGATTCTATCCACACTCACATCATTTTTAAATATAGGCCGAATTTTAATTAGCCATTTTTAACAATAGGCCTAACATTATAGTCATTTTAACTATAGGCCTAAAATTAATTAGCCATTTTTAACTACAGGCCTAATATTAATTAGACATTTTAAACAATAGGCCTAACATTATATAGTCATTTTAACAATAGGCCTAACATTATTTAGTCATTTTAACTATAGGCCTGACATTAATGAGCCATTTTTAACAATCGCCTTTAAATTAATTAATTACATTTTACAATAGGCCTAACAGCACTGAATTTTAAAACGAAATGAGCACGTGCTCCAAGCTGCCATCAACAATGCTTAAGTGATAACCAAAAATTAACACTGTATTCACTTATGACTCGTCGGTACGGATCGATTGATATATTACATGCCCTATGTTCATATTCTTAACATTAGTGCACGTGCATGAAGGGGCCCTCGAGAGCTCACCAAAAGTTGATATATCGCAGTTGATTTCTTCCATTTTCACGTTATCATGCAGACGATGGCCGGCCGGACGCATAAAGATATTGATTATGCTTGTATTCTTATATATAGCTTTAGCTAAAGCTCGTAATAAGGGCTCATTTTAGTACTTTTGGGGGTTATTTTCTCGGATGTAGCATTTCGAAATTCGAAAAGAATGTCATATTCGTCATGTGCTCGTCATTTCCGTTCGCATGACATATTACATGCCGTATATTGCCAATAAAAAAATTTAATGGGGGGGGGGGGCCTCAATAGTCACGTGACTGTTACACCGATTTCAATCACAAACTAATCAGATGAGCTCAGGAAAGGTCTCTATCAAAGAGCGAAAGCAGAATTTGAAAAAGTTAAAGCATTCTCGAGAAATCGTCGGACATACAGACGGACGGACGGACAGACAGACACACAAACAGAGCGAAACCAATATATGCTTTTCAGCATATAATAATAAACACGCAGCCGCACATATTTTTTTAATATTTTATGAATTCCTATTTAAAAGAGAGGCATCAAAAAATATTTTTTACTTTTTAAATGCATTTTTAAAGTAAAAGTGTATACATGGGAAATTTTTTTAAATTTCTTTGTTGTTCGTTTTAGTCTTTGATTTGTAGAGTACTTTTAGCCCATGCTTTTGCTATAAATATGAGAAAAAATGAAGAAAAGCTGAAGAGGTGTCCCAATCTCAAACCAGGGATGTCAATTAAATGAAAAGTTATTTTTAATCGCTTTGGAAATTTTGAAAAATTTTATACAGGATATTATTGTTATTATTATTATTACCAGAAATGAATCAATGTGTTAAATCTGGAGTAGTTTAAATAAAATCCACTGATACAAAAATGGATCCAAGATGCTGTCATTCTTTACAAGCCGTCTAGACAATGCGCCAGAGCACCGTTTCTTGTTAGAACGAAGAAGCTACATATCACCAGTTTTGTAACAAAAATCACAAATTATTGAGAATTCACAGATAAATCAAAATGCAGAACAGTTTGTCACAAATGTAAATTCAAAAACAATAGAAGAAAATATACCAGTGGTTTTTAACACTGATCAAAGTGGATTCAATTATGAACTGGTATCGCCTGCAACTTATGAAATTACTGGCACAAAAACTATCCAAGGACAGGTTGTATCCAAACATGGATTGATTCATTCCTATTCTATTCAGGTTCGTCTTTCAAAATCTGGTTATTTAGGACGTAAGTTTTACATTTGTTTCCAAGAAACAACCGGAAATAATAAAGATAACAGGAAACCACTGATCCACATAAAACTTTTAATAGGACGTATGCGCATTTCGGCAGCCACGCTGCCTTCTTCAGCGTACACAAGGATTTTGATCAGAACAGACAAATCTGTTCAGATAAAGGGCAAGGATTTACAGCATCTTTTATAGTACAAAGTCAGGGAAAAACAGCCAATAGTGAACAAGTTATTACAGCGCGAAATAAAGGAACAATCAAAAAATTTTACCAAATTTTTACAAACAGCCAATTAAATCAAATTACAACACAAAAAATTAAAAATTACAGGGTCACTCTGTCGTCATTGGTCTGGTTGTCACTTGTCAAGTTCGGTCTTCTCTTGGGCAATTTTGGTAGATGTATCCGATTTCCGATGTCTTTTAGGTGGGTTACATCTACTGGGCCTCCGTCACTGTTCAATAGTTTTCTAGGATCCTCCGTGTTAATTGCAAAAGATTCCACAAAATTCAGCAGATGGCGGTCTCCAGTGCTGTGTATAATGTCGAAGTTTTCTTGCTTATAGTCATGTCCTTGGTCCAGGATATGGTCCGCAAACCTCGATATTCCATATTTCCCGTTTCTAATGCATGTAACGTGTTCATTAATTCTAGTACAAACTGCCCTCCGGGACTGACCATAATAGACTGCCTCACATTTGGCACAAGGCAGTTTGTACACACCTGGTTTGTCTTCTGGGGCAATTTTGTCTTTTGGATTCTTCAGTCGCGTTTCTAACGTGTCAGAGCTTCTGTATGTAATTTCCATACCAAAGTCTTTGGCGATCTTTTCCATGCCTTTGTTTAGTTGCCTGTTATACGGGAGTACTAGTCTTGCATCAGTTTTCTTACTTCTCTGTAGCGTAGTGATTTTTTGTACCGCCAATTTTCGTTGAACTCGTTTGGTAATATTGTCAACCATATCTTCTTTGAAAACATTCTGCCTAGCAAACTCTTTTATGGTTTGGATTTCCTTCGTCCTGTTTTCTTTTTCCAACGGAATCACATGTGCTCGGTGCACCATGTGCCTGAATGCCGCAAGTTTGTGGAGGTGGCAGTGATTGGAACTTTGCTTTATATAGTTTGCGACAAAGTTCTTCTTCCTATAAATATTATAGTCTAGTGTCTGATCATTCCTGGTTATCCTGAGGTCCAGAAACGGGAGGCTGCCATTGTCTTCCATTTCCTTTGTGAAATTGATATTCGGACATAGTTTGTTCAAATTGTTCAAAAACATGTCTAAATTTTCAACATGTCCTATTAAAAGTTTTATGTGGATCAGTGGTTTCCTGTTATCTTTATTGAAGTTCGTCCACAGTGTCCGGCTCCAGTTCTCTCTTAAACCGGAAATAAGTTTGGACAGAAGTTGGAAAAGATGTGAATAGAGTAGCTATTATGGTAATGTGGTGGTCGAATGTTCAAAGTCTGGAAAGTTAACCAAAAAACACGTCGTATCATGGTTCCAAAAATGTTTTGATCCAGATTTTGAGTCTAATTCTGTGTTGATCGTGGACAGTATGGGAGGACATTCGGATGCACAAAAACTAGCCACTGATGATAACAATTTAGATGTTTTGGTAATGCCTAAATCAACAACATCATTAATACAACCGCTACACTTATTCTTCTTTAGGCAATAAAAATTTTGGTTAGAAGAATAAACGAAATTGTGCAGATTTTGTATTTAAATTCACATTACACACAACAAAATCACATGATCGTCTACTCATAATCAAAATGCATCGTCCAATGCTTTTATAAGCTTGGAGAGCTTGCGATTATGATGATAACTGCGATGACGTGCCTGCAGCATTCAGATTGGTCAATCAAATTGCCTTTTACAAACTATCATCCGAAAAATGCAATCTTTGTAATGAAGTGTTTTGTTTTGAACATTTCATGGGTGATAATTATTATCATTATCACACAGTTATTCAAAATGAATTTCTGATTTTGTACATTTTTCATATTTCATTACAATTACATAACATTGTTTGATTTTTTTGCTATTTAAATATTTTGTTTTTTAAATCTTATGTTTATAAATATATGTCATAAATATTATTTTTATTTATATAATTTAATAAATTTAATACAATATTAAAAAAGTGTCAGAACAAGGAGGAATTCGAACAGCAAAAAAAGTGGGAGCATTTCAGCAAGCACGTTAACCACTACGCTACTGCGACGCTAGTTGATAGACTGTGTTTTTTTTTCTGTATGTGCGTTTACAGTAAATTTCAAACACGATTTTCTAGGCCTATGGGAATTTCCTCACTCTAGAATTTTCACAGAGGCCTTTGTAGATGGTCCTCTACCTACATACTATGTTTCATCAAAATCGGACTCTAGGTTGATTGTTGTAAGCATAACCAATAATGATTAACTTAAGAATAAAATAAAACTCTTTTCCACAACGAAACAGGAATTAAACAAACATAAAAAGAAAAAGACCGAAAATAAAATGAAAAACTACAACCTGAGTCTGTAAGCGCTTTTCGAAAGCTTTGCTTTCATCATTCAGCAGCCAAGGAGCCCCTCGAGAGAACTTGAGAGAACTGACTTGGAATCGACAATCGACAATCGAACAGTGTAGTGTATCGGTATTCGTGTGGAACTTGAAGCATAGCTTCCATAATCTCACCCTTCATAATCATATTCCAAGGGAAATACACTGAACTAGAAAAGAAGCCTGATGTACCCACAAAGGTCATCCAAAGTATAAAAGAAAATTGCCTCCTCTTGGTGGAGGAAAATTTGATTGACGACTGTCTAGACTAGAAGCAGACCACTAGTATTAGATAAAACACGACCTATGATGTCCAGTAATCTGGAAATAAGACATTATCAATGTCTTCAAAATTAATATCAAGTATATGCCTTGGATCACGATATATCTTTCTATGCATAGGATGCTTTAAAATGCCCGAGACTAGCTCGTTGCTATGATTTTCTATATTGGGCAGCATGGATTCCATGAGCCCTTGAACGTATTTGCCAATATGAGCCATGTTGAAGTCATTATAAATGGAGGAATTGCGAACAATTCTCCGATCTTTTTGCGCAATAGTCCTAAGTGTCACAACTAAAAGCTAGCAGAGTGATTAAACTTTAGTGTACAGGAGGGGAAGGCGGTAGACACACAACTGATAGAAAAAACAATCAATTTTAATCATTGAAAAAGGGTTATGCCCAACTGATGTCAGGCATAACGAAAATAATGATTTTACAAGTTCAATGAAATTAGCCACTGGCTTATTCAATATTATAAATCCGCATATAAGGATCTAGTAATAATTTTGTCAAATTTAAACAAAATGTCTTCTTTCGCTGAAGAATCTATTTCATAAACATCCGAGTTAAGAAGCTAATGTGGATCCTGATCCGTGAGGCGTCTAATCGTTGAATCCAAAATAAACTCTTTCCTTAAGCCTTAATCCAAGGCTAGCTCCGTTTCGTGGGCCTCGACGCAAAGCACGGCTGGGCTAGGCTGAGACTGAATGTCCTGCTTTCCTGTTTCGGGTGCGTCAGCGGAGATAGCACGGAATGCCACCTTTTCCCAAAGGCTATCGTGGAAGGTTGCTAGTAGAAGAAAAAAATATCAAACAAAGATTAATAACTAGCAAACTATCCTACTAAAGCCACAGAATCCATACACATTCACACAATATAAAAGGGATCCTAAGAGTCTGAAAATTCACTACTAAAAGCAGCAACGCGGCCTACCAAGCGCGGTAGCACGACTAGGGCCCTGTCAATACTACGGGACGCTAAAGGCACGCATATATTGCTTAGCGGCTCCTTCTTCTCCACTTTTGAAGTAGATGGGCAGATGGTATTGCCTCCACAGAATTAAGATCTAAAAAGATCTTACAGGTGGCATTATGCTACACCCAACGTAAAAACTTGAAAAAAACACCTCTAACGAGGCAACATGAACTTGGCCCACAGGTTTCGCTGGTCGGAAGCGAACTCCCGACACCTACCCGCTTTGGCCACCCGGGTAGGCACTAAAGGTCGCAATCGCTAACTTCTTCTCGGAAAAGACTGAAGTTTGCAATTGCCACTGGTTAGAATTCGACTTGATATCTCCGTCGGCGTCTTCAAATTCATTCACAGCTGGGCTAGAGGTCCCTTGTTGAATGGCGCCGTTTTCAATGTCGGCCAAGGCGAAATTGTCCAATCTGGTTTGTGGATTGTTTTCCAATTCCTTAGTTCCTGAAATAGCTTTCACCGTTTCTTGGACAAACGGTTCGCTGACTGGTGAGCGGGATTTCCGGTCACTCTTGTCGGAGGTCTTTATCTCCGCGAGGATTCCGGGCAAAATCGAAACTCGTGGTTGAGAGTCATTGCTAATGAACCATTCGGAGGTGAATCTAAGTTTATCTCGCTCATTGCGATAGAATATACGTGTGTGACAGCCAACTCCACCTCTGTCTCCAGTCTTTACGTTAATGGCCCCGCACGTTGCCACCGAAGAGCACTTATATCTAGCCTTACCGGCGTGGCCAGCTTTTCCTCTCCTTTCTGGAATCCTCCTTAACTTCCAGCTGCTGTTCCTTGCCTGGTTTCCACTCTCCGTTCCGGGCTTGGTGCGTCCTCTCGGCTTATCACCACCATTCACTTTCACGTCGGGTTTCCTCTTTTTCGCCGTCCAAGAGCGGTTCCATCTACCCACGTTCAAGTCATTTTCCTTCTCCTCTTTCCTTTCCAAATTCCTCCCGACGAAAACTTCTCTTTTCTTTTCCTCCAATGAGGGAACGACCCGATCTCTCTTCTTCCGACCTACCCTCTCTCCTTTCCAAGGGGTCGGCTTTTTCTTCGCCTTCTCTTTCTCCATTTCTTCTGTCTCCTTCCCATTGGGTCGTTGTTCTGACGTCATTAAATGCGGAGAATCTCCTTTTACCTTCATTGTCACCTCATTCACATTCTCCCATCTCTGCCAAAACCGAGGTGACACTAAGGGTAACGTTTTGGAACGTTTGCAGTTCTTTCCACCTAGTCTTACATATTGTGGCTCAGACGGGCATACCATACGTCAAGATAGTCCGAACAATGACCTTATAGAGTAGGAGTTTATTATCAATGTTTAGAGCACTATTCCGGCCCAGCAGAGCAATCAAGCTAAACTTGGCTCTCCTAGCCTTATTCAACGCATAAGTTGCGTGGGGAGTCCAGGTAAGTTTAGAGTCAATAACAACACCAAGATATTTATAAGTTTCAACCCAGTCCAGTTTTTTGCCATATAGTGTTAGAGAATCTAATGATCTCTTTCTCTTCTTGGACACAAACATCGCCTTGCATTTGTCTACATTCAATTTTAGCCTCCACTTGCTAAACCAGCTTTCACACTCCTTTAGAGCCTTCTGCAGCCGCGAGACTACTACGGCTGGTTGACGAGCACAGATCAGTATAGCAGCGTCATCTGCGTAAAAAAAGAGCTTACATTTAGAAGGACTTGGAAAGTCTCGCATAAAATAATTGAATAATATTGGCCCCAGGACTGAACCCTGTGGGACACCAGCTTTTACTTCATACATAGGAGATAGATTATCTCCAACTCTGGCCTGAAAGAACCGGTTGGAGAGAAACGAGTGTATCAGAGTAATTATGTCTCGAGGAAATCCATCCATAATCATTTTAAAAATAAGACCATCGTGCCAGACTTGGTCGAAGGCTTTGTGTACATCGAGGAAAACGACCCCACAGTACATAGAGAGATTAAGGGGCTCATTGATATCCCGCATGCCAACAGGTGGTGGTGCAGGGTGGTGGGGCGTCAGTGATGGTCTGGGGTGCATTGGAATGGGCCCTCTGGTTATCCTGGACCAAACGTTGAATGGTCCACGGTATCGTCAACTCATCGAAGACCATCTGCACCCGTTTTTGACATTTCAACACCCTGACGACGTAGCAGTCTTTCAAGATGACAATGCTCCACCACATCGCTCCAATGTAGTCATCTGGGATGCTGTTGAAGTCAGGCTCCGGGCACTGGATCATCCGCCCACGAACAGGCAGCAACTATCTTCGGCTGTGCAGACTATCTGGTGTCAACTGCCTCCAGAAGTGTACCAGGGACTTGCAGACTCACTACCAGGCCGTATTGCTGCACTCCACAGGGCCAGAGGTGGCCCGGCCAGATATTAGGTAACTATCCCATGAGATTTGCTAACTCAGTGTATTTTTTAACATTGTATGAATTCCTATTTTAAACTTAAGTTGCTTAATTTTTTTCACGGTGATCTACGAGTACATCATAAGAAAACATGGGATTCTTGATTCCCGTGCAAAGATAATTTGAGATTTTTTCCGTGAATTTCGAAGAATTTTTTAAAATCTAGGAAAGAAAGGTATGCAACCATGTACCATGTTAGTGTTAGGTATTTTTTATTATTATTAGAACGCTTGTATAACTTTCACCTTTTGGATCATGTTTGGTGGTTTGGGTCATGTTTGGTGGATGAAATCTTGTGATCAGTATTTCCACCCCTTCCACTATTCCGATCTTGCTGAAATTTTGTATGAATCTAAAAAAAATTCAAAAATTCCATAGTGGGGGGGGGGGGGTTGACATGAAGTAAGCTTGAATTATGTTTGTTTTACATAAAACCTCGCGTAAACGAATTAATAAATCGCATCAGTCCATTTATTCCAATACTTTCAAAATCGTCCTTGAGGCGGGAAAGCGTTTCTATTAGGGGAATACTTGAAAAAAGCTCTCGATATCAAAGACTAAGACGTCGTTTGAGGTAATTACGTAGACTGCCACATAGGTTTTTGTTGAAGGTCAGGCAAAGGTTCTTGAATAATTTCTGTACAGACTTACTTCGAGCAGGGATATAAGATTTTGGACTTATCAACTATTTTTATCAGGTTGTTGCAAAAGTTATTTCCGGATTTTTATTCCAACACAAAAACGATTGAACTTCAATGACAGATTCAGCTCATGCAGATGCCGGGCAATGGTTGAAAAGTGAACCTTGAACTGTTCTGCGAGTTCCCTCGTTGTTACATTGTGATCTTCATCAATTGCTTGGCGTAGATCACCATCTGAAATCATGATTGGCCGACCAGAGGAGGTGTATCTTGCAGAGTGCTATCTCCGCGTCTGAACCGGCGATACCATTCTTCTATTGTACGTAAACTAACAGTGCCATCAACTAAACATTGGTAAATGTTTCGGTGGCATTGCGCAGCACTGATCTTTCCAGAATACTCGTAGAAGATTATTGCTCGAATATGCTCGCGTGAAAGGTTCATTTCAGACCGTTGCTGGCACTCACAGATGTATAGTCAGAAAGTTGATTCTTGGATGTAATATAGCAAAGATATACAGGAATCGAATGCAATTATTTGTTTGAAAACATATGAACACCCCCCTCGAAAAATAAGCACTTCTAGGGCACGGGTTCTAGAACCGGAAGAAACTTTTGCAACAACCTGATATTTTATTTTATTTATTTAAAGATTAATAATGGAGGAAAAGATACTTAACCGAGCCTCTATGGCCTTGAGGCTGACAAGTTGGGTGTCTCGCTGGTACAACGGAAAGGAACAATAAATTATAAAGTTAGTGTCAAATCCTCGGAAGAGAAGATTCGACAGAGCTCGTTTGAATACGAGGGTTGGGCATTTCACCGGCAGTAAAATTCGCTGGCATAGAAGAGGAGCTCCCCCGCCAGGAATAGAACGGCTGAGGGAGGAGAGAAAAAGGGATAAAGATAATTGGAGGATGCAGTGCGCAGAAGCGTCTCGGAATTCTTCAGAACCAAATATGAAGAAACGTCACCAGGGAAAGAGACAGAGTGTGCCCCGTCCTCGCCCAGTGAAGGAAAAAGCGTTCCGTTCTCAACAGAGTTTCTTGTGCGTCTTCACATTAGTTACTTTTTGTGCAGAACATCGCATTATTACTTTGCATTACTCTCTACGCAGTCTTCAGCGACCATGGACCGCATGATTTTAATGGTCGCTGATGGACCTTTCTCAGTGTTAAGTTTCATGAAAAATTTATATACTAAGACGGGTTTACCTCCAGTTTTAGCGTCGCAGGATCCTTCCGTGCTCGTCTTGCAGAAACTCTCCTCAATCAAGTCGAGGACGCTCCGCAGACTGTCTTTGATCGCGACCGTATTGTAGATGCAAAATTCGTCAAAATTGGCAACACCACCGTCAACTTGTTTCTTGCTGGCCTGAACACCTCACGGTCCACGTCAGGGGGAGTTTGCCGTTGCTTTCCATGGTGTATATCAAGAAATTTATGTCCGAATTTGGGGAGGTACTCCGTATTCACCGACCCGAGCACCCCGACTGTCCCCAACTCTTGACCGACGACATATTTCTTGATATGCGCTTGGAAAAAGAGATTCCTGACTCCCTTGTGATGCACGGAGAATGTATCTTAGTGTCATACAAGGGAATAAGGCAGTGCTGCTGATACTGGAAGAAGTCCTCTTTATGTCAGGAGAGATTGCCATCTCCTGAAGAAATGCGAGACCTGTTCTCGCATGGTGGGCAAACACCATCGTTGCCCCGAGAGGATGGACGGTGCATCAGCAGCTGGGGTGACAGCGCCTCAACCGAAGATGACATCAATATGGCAAACCGCAGAGCCACGTGATTCGGCAATTGCGGGCCAATTCACCACCGCCACCTCTACCCCCACCTAGAGTTTCGCTACCGCCACGACCGCCTTCATCGTCTCCAATGGTTTCAGTGGAGAGTCTACATCCATAGTCATCAAGTGACATCCTGGTGGCTGATGATTCGAGCTGTGCGGAGGATGACACCAGTGTCCCATTAATTGCTGTGTCTACTTTTCCGGAAGAAGAATTTCTAGCTCTTCCTCCTCCATCTCAGCCATCATCAAAGCCATTGGAGAACTATGTGTTCTCCCCCAAAGTTTCCAGTGTTGTCTTAGGCCCCAGCGGCGAACTCCAGTGCATCTACACAGCAGGTAGGATTTACGGAGGTCAAGAGCCCCCGTAAGAAGAAACCCAGGCGCCACCGTAGCAAGGCATCATCTTCATCTGAGAGAGAGAGCAGCGAAAGTCATCAGCGCAGCTCATCTCATCGGACCCGCTCGGTCTTCTGAGCATTGATCTAAATCTTCGAAGCTCCAGTCTTCGCTGGATAGAGGTTAGCCTCCTCCATCTTAAATCCTCAGAATGAAGATCTTCCTTTTGAACGTTCGTTCCCTTGGCTCTTTGTTCAAGCAGTCGGTGTTGTCAACGTTTATTGCCCTATATAAGCCGGATACGCTTCTATTACAAGTGATCAAGCTAGCTCCTACTAACAGTGCCATGACCTGTCCGGCTTGCGCAATCAATACCCTTCTGGACAATTCTTTATAAACTCTAACTCTCCGTATGGGCAAGGGGTTGTTACCATTATCTTTAACCCCTCCATACAGACGTCGAACGTTATGTAAGATTGCGAATACAATGTGATTTCGTTAGACATTTTAACATCCGGTGTCAGCTTCCGACTGCTTAATGTGTATGCTCCGTGTATTACAGCAGAGAAACGAACATTATTTAATGACATAGACAGTTTTTGTGCGCATCTCTTCCTGTAGTGATTGCTGGAGATTTTAACTGCCATTTCGACGAAGAAAACATCTTTTTTTCCGATGTGCCAGCAAAATGCATTATTCGATCTTTGGACACACCCTCCACGAACTGAACAACCTGGGTTCACTTTCCATCATGGATCCACTGTGTTATCACGACTCGATCTATTTTTGATTGATAATGCATTTGCTGGTATGCCTGGGACAATGGAAGTTATTCCATGTTCATTCTCCGATCACAGTGCCATCATGTGGTCGTGAAACCTTCCATTGTCAGCATCAGCTACAGGGATTACTTCACATCGTATCTGGTTCGTGAACGTTTCTCTGCTCGACAACGAGGAGTATACGGGTTTGTTCTTTCAGTTTGTGGAACGTCATCTCCACAATGTGCGTCCGTCTCTTGTCTCATGGTTAGTGTTCAAAGGAAAAATCAAGCATTTTTCTTCAGGAAGATTGGGATGGATGCGGCCAGGCGTCTTCGTCGCCATCTCATCATGCTTCAGGAAATTCTTCGTTTCCTTCGTAATTCCACCCCAAGAGGGGAATTTGCTGATGATTAGAGAATTAAAGATTAAATAGAGTATAAAAAAACCGACTTTGATGAAACTTTCGCTATCGCCTAGCTTCATCAGTCCATATCTTGAAAACTACTGAACCGATTTTGATGAAACTTGGATTTATCCCTAAGTTGAAAGATACTTAAACCAATAAAAAATTGTTGAAAGATACTTGAATTATTGCAATTCGATTTCTAGTTTCTGAGAAATACGTGGACAAACATACATACATACATACATACATACATACATACATACATACATACACAAACTTATGA
Source organism: Rhysida immarginata (assembly GCA_023313115.1). Lineage (NCBI taxonomy): Eukaryota > Metazoa > Arthropoda > Chilopoda > Scolopendromorpha > Scolopendridae > Rhysida > Rhysida immarginata. The sequence continues at coordinate 39,195 of JAHWFO010015235.1, forward strand.
AATTTGGCATACTTGTTTAGAAGCCCAATTAGACTAACATATATGAATATTGTGCAATTCCAACAATATTACAAACATACACATCGAATTGATAGCCTCTTTTTTTTGAAGTCGGTTAAAAGTGAAATCAATGCCCAGATGATTCTTATAGCAGCCGGCGCGGCGCTCAGAGCTAAACTCTCTTGGACTGCTGACGTCAGGAATATGTCATCCGCAGTATCCGCAGAGGAGAAACATCGAGCGATGTCGTTTCTGGCAGCGAATGGTCCTGCTCAGTCCGGCCTATGTCTGGATGGTCTTTCGTACTCATTCTACAACGCGGGCTGGAAACTTCTTGGGCCTTTCCTGGTGCAAGTGCTTAACTCCATCTTAACGGATCCTTCCTCCACTAAGTGTGTTTTACATAAAGGCACTTCGCGGAATGAAGCGTTTTCCCTAATCCAGGTGTTTTCTAGGCATCACAAAGCCACGCGTGTTAAAATGCGGAGCCGTTTCTTATTCAGTGGGATTAAAGCGCAAACTTCCTTCTCTGATTTCAGCCTGCGTCCTCCCATCCCCCCCCCCCCCTCCAGCTAGCAAACTCCGCTCTGATTGGATGTTTGATGAGTCGTTCTTTCATCCAGTCTCTGTTGCTTTCTAGACATCGTGTATACAGGGTATTTCAAAATTATGTACAATAAATTTAGTGACATATTCTTCAGGTCAAAATGTTCTATAGCACTTTGTCTGGAAACGATTTATTTACGCGATACAGCCAACTAAAACCGTGGCTCCAAATTACAGGAATTGTTCAAAGCGCCCGCCACCAGCTCGCACGCATGAGCGACCGTCTGATGTCATGGAAGAGTTCGTCGCCAGCATTACGAACGGTTTGGCATGCATTTTCAATTCGTTGTCGCAGATCCATAATGTTAGGAACTTCTGTGCTGTAAACGATCGTTTTCACATGACCCCACAGAAAAAAGTCCAAGGAATTAAGGTCGGGTGATCTTGCAGGCCAGGCTACCGGTCCACCTCGACCAATCCACCGATTCGTGTATGCAGCATTAAGGTGTGCTCGCACAACATGGCTGAAATGTGCTGGAGCGCCATCGTGCATGAGCCACATGTTAGATCTTATCAAAAGAGGAACATCTTCCAGTAATTCTGGCAATGCATTCTGCAGAAACAAAAGATACGTTCGCCCAGTCAATCGTGGCGGCAACACATAAGGGCCAATTAAGTTATTTCCGACAATTCCACACCAAATGTTCACGGAGAAACGCTCTTGATGCGCTCGAGCTCTGGTAACATGCGGGTTAGCATCTGCCCAATGGCGCTGGTTGTGAGAATTTACGATTCCTGTCCGGGTGAAGGTTGCTTCGTCCGTGAAAAGTATATGGCTGAGACAACTAGGGTCTGCAGCATGACGACGTTGTGTCCATTGGCAAAATCGTTGTCTGTGTGGATAGTCCGTTGGGTTCAGTGCCTGAATCAGTTGCAGGTGGTATGGATGCAAAAGCTGACGGTGAAGAATGCGCCAAACAGTTGAGTGCGGAATGTGTACCATGGAAGAAATACGACGGGTGCTTGTCTGTGGTTCATCGTGTATGATGTCAATTATCATATCCTCCTCATCCGGAGAATGTGCTACAGGCCGCCTTTGTCCTGTATGACGACCAAAGGAACCACGCTCCCTCTAATGTCTGTCGACAGATACAAATGTTCGGTTATTTGGCAAACGTCTATTCTTGGTAGAGTCTTCTTGCTTCCACAGCATTTCCGTCCGCAAGACCATATATTAGGTGCATGTCAGTGTATTCTGCACTGGACTACGTGTACATTATTTTTTTTTACGTAAATCGCAATGCGTATATCAAAGCACGCAAACGTTCTGAACTTGATATTCCTAGTGGATGTACAGTAATGGAAACAACCGTACACAACTAATGGAACAACCCTAAAGTAGGTTTAAATGGAACAAACCACTCAACCTAGTGTTGGGTCGAAACGCTGGAACTGCTAAAATATCGTCCGCTAACTACCGTGCTTCCCTACTTTATCGCACACAAATCGTTTCCAGACAAAGTGGTATAGAACATTTTCGGCTTCTTTTGACCTGAAGAATATGTCACTAAATTTATTGTACATAATTTTGAAACACCCTGTATATTTCGTGATAACAGGCTTTCTCGGCATCGTGTACATGTATATATTGTATTTATTATTAGGAAAAATGTCAGAAAACGAGGCACACGCGCAAAAAAAATACGCTATCGGCAAATTTCAATATGACCGACTTGACTGGCGGAAGTGGGCTAGAAACAGTTGCTAAAGTTTTGAGGCTGGAAAGATGCTCACTCGTAGCTGATTGGCTGCGCATTAGGAAGGACTTCTGAAAATTCCAAGACTGAAAATTAGGAGGGAATTCGAAAACCCACGCCGTTGTTGGCTCTAACGCGCTTTCCGCCGCAAATTCGCTGAATGTGAAACGGTTCCAGCAATCAAAATCGCGCCCAATGCGCCAGATACGGCGAATTTGACGCGAAATCGCTGAATGCGAACCACTCGGAATGCACCATCGGGAAAATTATCTTCCTTCCGAAAGTCCGAGATCCGGAGACCCAGTGGAGACCGTTAGCTCTCCTCAACACAGACTATAAGATCTTCACTGGCGTCTTTCAACAAAGACTTAAACTATTCACTGACGAGTTCTTCGATCCCGGACAACTCGCAGAATGTCTGACAATCTAATTACCATCAAATGTGTTGTGTAGGAAGCCTATGTTCGCCATCAGACTCTTGCTGTGCTAAGCATTGACCAGGAGAAGGCCTTTGACAAAGTGAACCATGCGTTTCTTTTTAAATTTTTCGTCATATTCGTCTTCGGGCTTTTGCTATGGCTATTTCTGCACTGTATGGTTCGGCCACATCATGCGTGGCAATTAATGGTTCCACATCGTCCACCTTAGAACTCTTAAAGGTGTCAGGCAGGGGTGCCCTCTATCCCTCTCATGTACATGTTTAGGGTTCCGTAAGTCCGAATGAAAAAACGGAACCCTTATAGGATCACTCCTGTGTCTGTCTGTCTGTCCGTCTGTCACAGCCAATTTACTCCGAATCTACTGGACCGATTAAGTTGAAACTTCATACACATATGAATTTCGGTGATCCAAACACGGACATGTAACGTAAATAAACGAATTTTGGATTTGGGGGTCACTTTTGGGGGGCAAATTAGAAAATAAAAAAAAAGTTATGCAAACTGTACCATGTGACCATATCAAATTAAAGGGCTTGTTGTGAGGGTCTCAAATATATTTTTTAATAAGTTTAAAATTTAAAGTTATATAAGAAAAAAGATGAAAATTGACCATTCTCCCCCCCTTATCTCCGAAACTACTGAACCTAAAATTTTGAAAAAATAGAGAAAATAGTTTTTTACTTATAGATTACAGGAAAACCTATAAGAAGTCTATGGTGTTAAAATAACATGGTAAATCTCTCAATATTGTGCTGTCGGTCAGTATCTTCAGCTATTCCTGAAGCTGAAACTGATACTGAAACTGTTTTGTCCAAAATAAAAATTAGAAATTAAAAAATATAAATATAATGAACGTAAATACATTAGGAATGAAAGACAAATATAACGCCACTAGATGGCGATAGTGGCACTGCAGGAAAAAGAAATCCATCTAAAGTTTTTCTTTCCCCGCGCGAAGTATAGGCATCATTTTCGTCTTTTCTGTCGTATTAAGCTTTATGTCTTGTGTTCAGTTATTGCATAATTATCTATTGGAAAGTGGTAGGTATGTTGAGGAAGATGTCTTGGGGGACTTTAATTCCTTACTTAGAGTAGTTCATGGGTATGAAAACCGAAGTGTTTATGAGATGATAATAGACGATTTAGGCCAGAGAGCACACGGGGGGGGGGGGGAGCATTCCTTACTGCCAGTTGACCCGAATTCTAATTTTCTTCAGGTTTTATTTAAAAATAGTCCAGGGGGTGGGCATTTTGAATCCCTCCAATTCAAAGCATTTGGTGTTCAATTCTTAACAATATATAAATCACCAAGATGCCTTTAGAAAATTGCCTTCGAATGCATTAAGAATGCTATCAGTGCACACGAAAAGATTATTATAGCAAGAGATCTCAATATTAATTTTAACGACAAATCAAAAATGAAATATCAGAATACCTTCTATCACTCGGTCTCAGTCCACGTATTCAAGAATATACTACAAGAGAGAACTCAATAATAGACAATATATTGAGCAATTTCCCTCTACAATCCGGTACGATAAGACTTTTTTTAGTTACCACAACAAATTTGGGTCAGATTTAAAAAACATGGTACACTGGTGGACAAAAGTTTGGGGTAGGTGTGTTTTCTAAGAAAACAATTATTTAGAGATTGTATTGTTATGGCACCTTTTAAGTTACTATTGAATATATCAAAATTGACAACTGAAAAATTGATCTTTTAATTTGTTTTTAAGTTACATGCAAAGTATGCAAACTGAACTGATCAAAAGTTTGGGGTAACAGGTAAATAACTGATATTTTTTACAGTAAAGTGCATGAATATTTGTCCATTGATTTTTTGGAATGTGAAGAAGTGTCTTAAGATGATTTCTGATGAGAAACGAAGGAAATTCATGCATTGTATGCTCAACACAACAACTTCAAGCGAGAAGCTGAAATTGCTGATGTTGGCTACAATACAGTAATCAGGGCAATTAACAAATGAAAACAGGAAGACAGGAAAGAAGATGGGAAACCCATCTGCACTTACAAGACGGACAAAATCTAGCATAAAACGCCATGGGAGAAGAGAAATTGCAGCTGGCCACATTGTAAACAGTACGCGCATCGAAGTAAATCTTGATTTGAAGGCTTCAACCAGAACCATAAGGCGTGAATTGCAGCGTGAGAACTTTTACTATGAAACTATTGAAAAATCTCTGCCATTAATACCAAAAAATAAAATGGCAAGACTTCAATTTGCTCAGAAACACATCATGAGAAGACTGATTTTGGGTTGGTGGTATTTTCTGATGAAAAACGATTTTTCCATGGATGGACCTGATAACATGTGCAGTTATGTTAAAAACCAATTGCTCTGGTCAGAAATAAACACCAAATGGGAGGAGGAGATGTGATGCCATTAGGTGCCATTTCAAACACGGGTCACCTGAAGATAAAAGTAATTGAGGGCAAATATACGGCAACCAATACTTAGAAGACCTTCAAAGCACATCCATTCTTTTCTGCAAGAGACACTACAGACAAAAACAATGGGTATGGCAGCAAAACAATGCAACTATCCACGCAGCACGAATTTTTACTGAATGATTTTCCACTAACAAAGTTCGTACACTAGACTGGCTTGCAAGGAGTCCCGACCTCAACATTATAGAAAATGTTTGGCCAGGATATTTATGCTGACAAACAGTATTCAATCGTATGCAGCTAATCAATGCAATTGAGGCCTCCGCTGTTAAAATAGCAGCAAACACCATCAAGAAGTTATTTTCATCAATGCCAAATCGTCTGCTTCAAGTTCTAAAGTCAACTAGCGGTCAGATTTCATATTAATTTCTTTTACTTTTGATATCTTGATGATTATTTACCTGTTACCCCAAACTTTTGACCAGTGTAATTTGCATTATGTGGATGTAACTTAAAAACAAATTAAAAGATCAATTATTCAATTGTCAATTTTGATATATTCAATAGTAAGTAAAAAGGTGTCATAACAATAAAATCTCTAAATAATTGTTTTCTTAGAAAACACACTTAGCCCAAACTTTGTCCACCAGTGTATATAACATATTCATCGTACGGGACCCTCTCCACGCGAATTCAACTCGCACTTGTCCATTTATTTATCTGGAACTATTAGTACAACATCTTAATCGCCATTCAGATGTTCGGGGATACGAGTTGCCTGCAGCGTCCATTAACATTAGATCACGGGCGTATGCAGACGACATAGAGCTATTTGCGTCGGATTCGTATTCCCTGAGTATCTACTAAGTAACCACAAAAGTTCTTGCCGCTTTTATGCTGCCATAAAAGGAAATGATAGAAGATATGCAAATGAGTGTACTGTGTAGTCCAAAATCTGTCAGGGGGGAGCAGAAAGGTTAGCCCTGTATAAATACAGGGTTGTTGGGCATTCACATCGATCACATCTCGTGCAGAAGTGAAGACTAATGGAGGTATCGAAGGAGATGGTTAGGTGTTGTTTGCTTTATGACTTCAAGGTAGGCTTGTCAGCAGCAGCATCAAGTCGCCGAATGCGTCTTGCGTTTGGGGATGATACTGTGAATTAACGCACTGCAAGGCATTGCTTTCAGAAATTCAGGTGGGAGAATTTGCCATTTCTCATGAATCCCGTAGTCTAATGTGTCTGGTGGACTAGACGCCAAATGGTTCACTACGAGCTGCTATAAACTGGCCAAACCATCACTGGGGACCTGTACTCCCAGCAGTTGGAACGTGTGCAACAAGCATTGCAGCAGAAAGTGCCAGCATTTGTGAATGGCAAAGGCGTATTCTTCTTTTATGACAATGCTTGACCGCATGGGGCGCGGGTGGCCAGGGAAACCATAGAGTAGCTTGGCTGGTAAACTTTGTCGTCCACTTTACTCAGCAGATCTTGGTCCAACGGATTATCACCTTTTCCATTCTCTGGACAACCATCTTTGTAGAAAATCCTACACCAATGATGCAGACCTGCGAAAGGCACTCACGGACTTCTTTGAGCCCAAGACTGGCACGTTTTACAGTCAGGGGATTGATCAACTGGAGACACGTTGGCAGATGTTGCTAGATGCCAATGGGGATTACTTTAGGGACTAGCGATACGCCTTTTTGTGTACATCATTTTGTTTTCCGGAATTAAAAACGGCAAAAACTTTTGTGGTTACCTAGTACAAAGAGATTTTCGACCACTTTAACATTTCGATGGGGAGCTCTATCAACCTCGTCAAGTCTAAAGGTTTTGCTATTGGGAACTGGAGTAATGACTATCTTAATCTCTTCCCAATATCTTGGTGTGGCCAAGAACAGTGTTAGGACGTGTTTTCTTTCCTTCCGGATATGGACTCTCGTCACTGGCAACTTGTGTTTGAAAAGTGCTTCCCGCCTCGATAGAAATCTTTGTTTTACCACATCGATGTTTGTCAGGGTGTGCTTCATTAAAACTCACGTTTTACCACTGTTGACTTTTAAGTGCCTGTTCACCTTGCCATCTCATCATCAGCTACAAGAAGTGCGCAGAGCAATTGTGAAGTGTGTGTGGTGTTATGATGCCAGTTATAACCAAATAAAGAGTGACTTTATTTTTATCCCCTTTGATAGGGGGGGGGGTTGGTTCTACCAAACATCCGCCGGTACCTCATCGCGGTCAGGATGGCTGCATTGATCCAAGTTTTTCTTCTTTCCCCCCTATTTGGGCGAATTTTATGTTTTTGCATCTTCGCTTCTTTTTAAGGTGAACAGGCTGCCGAGTCCATTCGTTGCCAGTGACGATTAATTTACGTTTCCCGAACTTTTACAAAAATGTTTAGTTTTGTGACTTTTATTCCCGGACTACGACAACTCGACCCACAAGACTGGGGTAACCTACGTCTTGATTGGTTTTTCCAGCAGTCCGACCAAGTGCGACTACCACCATCTTTAGTTTGCACCCTAATTATCCGTGGGCGGCTATCTGAAAAGCAATGAAAGCAATTGTGTTTGATAGAACTTCCTTCAATTACACGTATTTTACACTCTCCAGCGTCTCCATCTATGGAGAATAGCCGGATCTGCTGGATGCCTGTCTTGAGGTGTTGATGAATCTATCGCACACGTCTTTTATAGATGCTCGTTAGCAAAATCCATCTTGGATCATCTCAAACAACATTTTAGGCTGGCAAGTCTTTCTTACCAGGCAATGCGATTCCTGATGGACGATTCCACCGGTGTACCATTGAAGCTGGACCTGGCCGTTTCCATCGCCTTTATGAAAAGAGAACTGTGGCGTGCTCAAATCGATAGGATGCAAGGGGAAAAACCGCCATCTGCATTGGTATGGAGGAAAGGAACCGCACATCTAAGATCCTTTCTCCTGCTCGAATGGCATCGGTAGGCTGAGCCGTGTTTAAAAGGCGTTATTCTTCATCTAAATGTCTTTGTATGGCCATCCAGGGGGACCATAACACCTATGGACATCATTTCACGTTCCCCATGGACTTCTGATGACCCGCCGGTAAGCGAACTAGTCTCAATTCAGAGGCGTTTAATTAAGTGACGCAGCCCTTAAATAAACGGCTTCTCGGCTCTTAAGGCATGTGCGCCTGAACACACTTCTTAAGATCATTTTTAGGGTGTTTGCTGGGGCAGACAACATGAGCCCTAGCTCCAACGGCGTTCCGTTCTAAACAGAGAAATAGCTACTGCTCCAGCCGCCCATGGAATTCCGATCAGCAACGTTCTTCGTCGGGAAGTAATGAGGTCAGCCAAACTGAGAGAAGTAAATGTCGACGATCATGTTCCAAGTTACGTGCGGGTAGACGACAGCTTAACAAGAAATTAATCCTCCCGAAGAAGGTATAGAAAAGTAGCGGAAGCGCTGAGGTCACTGTAACGTGCAGTATATCTGATGGGGAGCAGATATGCGCAGTGGAAATTAACAACCACAGTGAACGGGTTAAACAAATAAATAATTTATTAATTACCAAAATCTTAATATTAAAACAAATCAACAAAGTCGTAAACCCCTCTCCAATAATATTCAATGAGAGCGTTCCGAACTCAATGTTGTCACGGAAATCGATTCCTCACGTGATTTCCGGCGACACTGGCTGTTATTACCGCTCACGAATATTCACCCGTTCGAAGGCGGGGGAGGAGCGGGGCAGACAGTGTCGTCATACCATCCACCACGCAAGGGCCAATGGAGACCAGACGAGGCTCCGTGACGTCGAACCGAAGCTTTCTTGGCGGGAGGTTTCAAGAGTGAAGAGGACAGCGACCCGAACTTCAGAAGGGAAACATCAGAAGGATCTCGGTTCGACACCGAAGAAGAAAGTACTCTTGGCAGTCGCCCGTAATGGTCGGAGACCTCCGGACCCTCAGCCTGATAGAGACGACGACGTGGCGAGCCGTACGTTTCCCCTATCGAAGCAAGGCGTGCACGGCGGAGAAGCACCGCAGGCGGCGTTTTCGTTGACGAGCGACTCCAGCAACGAGAACGAACCGACGCGCTTGAGTTCAGCGGAAGCAACCGGTAGATGGTTGCTGTTTCGTACGATCTCGCTGTCAACAACTGCGACCGTAAGTGCTATTTCTCTATCGTGCCTTAACCCATGTGAGTGGTCGTCTGTATTTAGTGACCTACACGGAAGGGAGTGCGACGGGCGCTCAGCAATTAAAGGCTTCTTCCCTGCTGGGCTGAATGCCTATCTATCACTCCAGTACGGTTTTGCGTACTTTGCCTAATTAGGCCGAGACGAGTGCGCAGAAGTGTTTCCCCTGTGTTGAAGTGGAATGCTTGTGTTATTATTAGCGTCAAAAGTGTCCAGCCCTCGTCCAGTGTGTGGCTTAGAATTGGAGGGAAAGGACTAATAAATGTAATGTTTGTAATTATATTTTTCTCCCTCATTTAGTAACCAGCCCTCTTGGCGAGCACTTGTGTGGCCGCATTTTGGTAAATGTATTCTACGCATGTAGTAACTAAGGTTTTTGATTGTTTGGGTTTTTTTTTTAAAAACTCGGTAGAACTCAGTGAGTTCGGCAGGAACTTTATGTGTGCGAACTTTATGTTATGTATTCCATTTAAACTGTCAGAGCTTGTGTGTGCGTGTCTGCCGAGATAGACTCACTTAAGTTATCTGGACCTTGAACAAATTAAATTTCCGGACTTGGACTTTAACAAACATTTTGGTTTATGATTCATCTGTTGTGTCATTTAAACTCATTCATACTTGTTAAATTTTGGCGCCCGTAATTAGGCGTGAATTTAGGAGAGGCCATATCATGTGCCGTCGTTGAATTGTATTACCCTATAGACATACTGCCTAATTTTTATGTGATTTATTTAGTTGTAGAATTGTATTACTCTATAGGTTTATTGCCATTAGTTTTATGTGGTTGGTTATTTGATAGGTTAAGTAAAGTAAGAATCCTTGACCAGGTTAAGTTACAAGCTGTAGTAATATTTTTGTCATAGAGAATTGGATTAGCATATGACATTCTCATTTTTGTGTTGTGTTTATAATGCAAGTTTCCTTATCGGAATTTTTCAGATTATTTAAATACTATGTGTATCTTGAATCAACCGATTAGCTCGGTCTAGTTTTTGTAAGAGATACATTGCGTGACTGCTCTTTAAATTTTTGAGACAGAATTCCACTTTTGTTTTTGTTAGGCCGTAAGTTATCAATTTTGTGTTTATTGAACTAAAATAATGATTTGAGTGTCAATTTTTCTGTAGATTTCGATATCAAGTTAAGTATTATGGTTTATCAATTATACTATTTAAATTGAGCTAGGAGAATTAGCTCTTGGTTATATTTACCAAGTCATTTATTCATTTATATAAATTACATTGTTTCATTGAATTTTTCCTTTATTAAACTTTATTTTTTTTCAACCTTACCCTGATAACGTGTTCCTTTCTTTTCCACTGCGTAATCATTCTACTCTGTATTTCCACGTTACAAATGTCTAAATCAACTATCAAAAATAATAATGACACCTTAACACTACAAGGTACAAAATTATATTTTTCAACAGATCAACACATTACTTCAATATGTGATAACATTAACTCAATCTAAAATAATAGGCAATACCGCATTAAAATAAATAGTAACACTACAATATATTATTGCCTTGGAATAAGATGCGAAAAACGTTATGAGCAATCCATTTCGTGAGCAACACCAAGATTACAATTGCATAACTATAATCATATGTTGATATAGCCCAATATGACACTTATTAATACAACAATGCTAATTTTATATGGTACACAAATACTCGGTACACAATTTTATATTACTTCAAACAGGGGTAACATTAATTCATCTAGTCTGCTGCCTTTTACCATACAGGCCATTGCAAAGTCTAAATGATATTGGAAATAATTACTCATGCCATAAGGCCACACGCACTTGATTTGGGATGAATTGCGCAGTTCGCGATTCCACAAATCACTAAACGCTGCTCGAGATATTATGGCATTAGAACCAACCTCGTAGTTCACAAGCACAAGAGAAAAAGCCTGTTCGGCTACTGACCTTAGAAAGTATTGAGGAGAGCTTTGAACGTGTCCATGCTGAGGGAAAACTCTGCTATTCCCGCCGCTCTGCCACGTCGACGAAATCTCCGCCGCGATAACTTCACTGCACGGCTCACTTTCCTTCGCCGGTGGAGACGTTAACGGCTGTCGCTCTGGAAATTCGGGCGGCGTTCGTTTCTCTCCGTCTGGCTGCCTGGCCACGACATAGAGCCCTTTTCCAAGGCTCCAAAGATGTACTCTTGTACGGCCTTTCGAGCAATCCGATCTACTCCCTCCTGTTGCTTTTCATTTCGTCCTCCCCTCTTCCTTTCCAAGCTTCCCGCTTGCCAAACTCTCCTGTCGATCATTGGCTGTCTCCTGCTGACGCCACCTCTGACGTTGCTTCTTCCTTTCCGAGTGCAAAAACGATCGTGTCCGGAAATGCCCGATTCCACCGTCGTGATCTACGATGATCGGGGATTTCCGTGACAGTCATCTATTTTTACCCTTTTATCTGCACTTTTTAGCCGGGGGGCGCCGCCCCCATTTTTTAAATCGAAAAATTGATTTTCTCGAACGTAGTATTTATGAAATGAAAAAGAGCTCTATCTTCTTTCGTTTCTCATCATTTCCAAACGAATGACATATGACATGCCATATGTTGCCATAGTTCTAAAGACCAAGTGACTGCCACCCCCACAACTCCGCCCCTATTGGGACAATTTGGCCCAAACTTTACAGTAATGTTGATCTTACTTAGAGGAATCTGTTTACCGAATTTCACTACTTTATATGCATAAATACGCGTAGACCATTTGGTCCCCTCTAATTTCCGCCCCCGAAACTCCGACCCTAGTGGGCCAATCAAAACCAAACTAAATAGTGAAGATGCACATCCCCATAATAAGCTACATTCCGAATTTCAACCTTCTATCTCAAAAAATGCGGAAGTTATGAAGGGGACGGACGGACGGACATTGTGAAAACAATAAGTAGCTCCATTCTTCCGCTACTTAATAATGCACTGTCAGCGACCCGTACCATGCTACAAGAAGGAAATTTAGAAAGTAATCGTTTTTTCTCACGTGAGCCTCTGAACAACTATTTGCAATAATTGTGCTTCTAATATATATTCAGCTGGTGCACGACATCCCGGCCACTTCATTCCTGCATTCCATCTATATCAACAAGCAGCCCCCGCCTCGCTAGGAAACGATACAGGAGACGAGTAAAGCCGTTTTCTCAGCATAGAAGCCAGGCCTACCGCTCAGACAAATGTTTGTATCAACGGATCAACGGATGGACTCAATTCACGATGGCGGTAAGAAGAACATTCGTAAATTTGCTGACGTTAAATTGTATGTGGATCACGGTTGCTGTTCTCGAACTTATATTCCGGAAAGCAAAAGCCAAGAAGTCTTCAGTTCCAGCCAGCCCTGTCATCCACAATAGGGTCAAACCACTAGGGCCACGCACTTTCAGCAACTCTACAGACTTGGGCTCACTGGGCAGGGCTTCACCTATGCCATGACACACGTCACAGGTTACGTGGTAAAAATAGCATTTGAAAACTTATAAATTTAATAAGGATTCGTTTGTCGAGGTTCCCGATAGGAAAGTGATTAACGTTTCAGACTATCCTCTGTATAGCTAGGTTCGATTCTTCTTTCGTTTACTTTTTTTTTTTCAAAAATTATTTTGTATGTTTCTTCAATATTAAATAATACTGAGAGTAAATAAGCAGTAAATGTACGAGGGTGGGCTGAAAAGTAATGCCTCTATGGCTGTAACTTTTTTATTTTTTAACCGATTTTCAAAATTCTTTTTGTATCTGATGCTCACATTTCTCCTCTATGTAATGCACTATTAACTTTTCGACATAGTCCCCATCTCTTTCCACGCATTGTACCAACGCGTGACTAGTCGGGTGAACCCGTCGGAGAGGAATTCCGAGATTGTTGTCGCACCAAGACCGAATGGCAGGTTTCACCTCGTCGTCAGAACGCAACTCATGCCCCTTAAGGTGCTATTTCCTCTTTGGGAAGTGGTGAAAGTCGCAAGGTGCAAAGTCTTTCATTTTTGAACTGCAATTTTTCATCTTTGAACTGTAGGCGCTGCAACCCCCTCTGATGTGTGGCCATCGTGTGCGGACGGGCGTCATCGTGCTGCAGAAGAGGATCCAAAGCTGCCATTCCTCTCCGACGGGTTCACCCGACTAGTCACGCGTTGGTACAATGCGTGGAAACGGATGGGGACTATGTCAAAAAGTGAATAGTGCATTACATAGAGAAGAAATGTGAGTATCAGATACAAAAAGAATTTTGAAAATCGCTTAAAAAATAATAAAGTTACACTCATGGAGGCATTACTTTTCAGCCCACCCTCGTAATATGTAAAAAGTAAAAATGAAAATATACAAAAAAATAGTAAATAAATAAAATAACAAACATATGTAAACAATTTACAATTAAAAACTTTATAATGAATTTTTTCTTTACTCTGCATACTTGGTTGGATTTAAATAATCTTATTCTGTTATCTGTTTCTTCATTTCGTCCAACTTAATTTGTTAGTTTTCACACGGATTTGCTATTGATTTTGATTTTGTTTGCATTTTTATATCTTTTAGCACTTCTTTATCTTGTTCAAGTTTGGGTTTTTTTCCTCTTATTTTACAATTTTAAATACATTTGAATTTTGTGCTCTATGAATATGTTTCTTTCACAATGTTTTCTAACTGTATATTTCATATTTCATATTTGTATATGTACCGTCCGATGGTGCAAAGTAACTTGAGATAATTAGTGGTCTCCCGACTCATTAGTTTTCATAATGTGTATTAATTCCCATTTTTTTTGCTAGTTTCAAGTTTTTCTTTTATTCGTCCAAGAAAATAAATTTTTTCAAGCTTCTACCAAACGACCCATCCTCTCAATGGAGAGTGCCAATGCTTTTTCTTAAGTAATTTAGATATTTTCTTCTAATTATTTTACTTTCTGCATTCTAATCTGTAATTTATTCTCCTGTCATGACAAATGTAATAAAATCTAAAAATTATTTTTATTAAAATCGTTAAAATCGCAAGGTCACTTATAAAAAATATCCAGTACATTAAAAAACGATGCTAATCTGCACACAGTATTCAAGAAATACTACGTAGTGGAATCGTGGCTCTCAAATGCCCGAACCTTCTTGATCCTACTTGCTAAACTATTTTTTTCTTTGTGTTTAAGAAGACTTTATTTTTCGAAATAATGATAATTTAAAACCTAATAAAACCCAATTAACCTGTCTCTTCAATTACCTTGTATTTAACTTATCTTTAGCTGCTATAAGAATTCTGGTTGCGCCATCTCCTATTAATAATGGAAAATAATAAGAATTCCACCTTTGGTATGGAAATTACATACAGAAGCTCTGACACGTTGGAAAAACGACTGAAGAATCCCAAAGACAAAATTGCCCCAGAAGACAAACCAGGTGTGTACAAACTGCCTTGTGCCAAATGTGAGGCAGTCTATTATGGTCAGTCCCGGAGGGCAGTTTGTACTAGAATTAATGAACACCTTACATGAATTAGAAACGGGAAATATGGAGTATCGAGGTTTGCGGACCATATCCTGGACCAAGGACATGACTATAAGCAAGAAAACTTCGACATTATACACAGCACTGGAGACCGCCATCTGCTGAATTTTGTGGAATCTTTTGCAATTAACACGGAGGATCCTAGAAAACTATTCAACAGTGACGGGGGCCCAGTAGATGTAACCCACCTAAAAGACATCGGAAATCGGATACATCTACCAAAATTGACCAAGAGAAGACCGAACTTGACAAGCGACAACCAGACCAATGACGACAGAGTGACCCTGTAATTTTTTAATTTTTTAATTTTTATTGTAATTTGTGTTGTAATTTGATTTAATTGGCTGTTTGTAAAAAGTTGGTAAAAATTTTTGATTGTTCCTTTATTCGCGCTGTAATAACTTGTTCACTATTGGCTGTTTTTCCCTGACTTTGTACTATAAAAGATGCTGTAAATCCTTGCCCTTTATCAAATAATCATGGATAGACAGCCCTACAAAGTTATAAATCAAGGTAAGCTACGTTGCACTATATGGAATGCGAGGGGCATCCCTCGCAAGTGTCATGAGTTCCACGATTTCCTCACAAGGTGGAACATCGATGTTGCCTTTCTGTGCGAAACCCATCTCAAACAGAGTAAGGCTTTCAATCTGCCAGGGTACTATGTTTACCGGAAAGATAGGCCCCCTAAAAAAGCTTCAGATCCAGCTTCTGGTGGGGTAGCTATTGTTGTCAAAAAAGGTATAAAGCACACTAAGATTGTCACACCTAACCTTGTCAATATGGAAGCAGTTTCCATTGTCATCAAAGATGCTGATGTTGGAGAGGTGAAGTTTACTTCCCTATAAAACCCACCCAGGCACAAGTTAGACCCTCACGACTTAGATGAACTACTGTCTGGGCCCACTCCAGTCGTTATGGCGGGTGATTTGAATGCGAAACACCCACACTGGAACTCCAGCTGCACTAATCAAAGTGGTTTGGTACTTTATAGGTACATGGTAGATCAGATCGACACTTCGGTTATTGGCCCTCTTGAGGATACATACTACTGTGATCACTCACCCGCTAGTGACGTGCTCGACATTGCTGTTCTCAAGGGGTTTTTCAAACCCTACAATATTTTTACAGTGAATGCCTTGTCGTCTGATCACCTACCAGTTGCACTAAATTTTGAGGGGATAAATATCGACCTGAGAATAAATCTTCGTTCTAGGCAGGACTGGAAATTTTTTAGAGAACTTATGAACGACAGTAACATTCCCTATCAGGATCCCGTCACCAACAGTGACATTGACGAAAATGTCAAAAAGGTCACTCACTCCATCAAGATGGCTACAAATGCTAGTGCTACTCCGGTGGATTGCAAACGGCCAGACCACCTGGAACTTCCTCCCTCCATCAGGCAACTCATCCACGAAAAAAACCACTTCAGAAGACTTTGGCAGCGTACCAGATTACTCCACTTCAAGACGAAGTACAACAGGCTATCCCGCAAGGTAAGTGATCAGATTAAGGATTTAAGGAATCAGAGATGGAACGACAAAGTTAAAAGTCTGTCCGTCCAGGATAACTCTCTCTGGAGTATGGTCAGGGCCCTTAAAAGCAAAAGGACTATTGTTCTTCCTCCTTTGCTTACAGAGGGTGGCGATTTCGTTAGCAATGACCAGGACAAAGCACAAATTATCGCCGATTCACTGAAGAGCCAATTCTCTACGCCCAAAGAGGATGATCTGGTCAATATTACTCGTGAAGTCAAAGACGTGCGTGATAGGTATGACCACACACAGCACGCTCTTGGCTCTCCTGATGTCATTGGCACCTCTGAGATATGGGACATCATAAAGCGCCTCAAAAGCAAAAAGGCAGCCGGCATCGACACCATTACCAACAGTGCTCTCAAGAATTTGCCTCCCAGTGTTATCTGCATCATCACCAAGGTCATGAATGACTGCTGGCTTAGCGGCCATTTCCCTAGTGCCTGGAAGGACTCAGTCATCATTACCATTCCTAAACCTGGACTGGATCCTGCTCTTCCCGCTAGTTATAGGCCCATTAGCTTGTTGCCCATGCTTTCCAAGGTCTTTGAGCGCACTATACTCAAGAGGTTCAACGACTACTGCGAGGCAAACAACCTCATTCGTAGTGAGCAATTTGGCTTCCGTCCAGGCCACTCTTGTCAGCTTCAGTTATGGAGGCTCGTTGCTGATTTAAACGGTCCTCTCAACCTCTCTGTTTGGTGGCCTCATTTTCCTCGATGTCCAAAAGGCCTTTGATCAAGTCTGGCATGATGGGCTCATTTACAAAATGATTACCTACGGGTTCCCTGACGATCTAATTGCTCTGGTTCGCTCCTTCCTGTCAAAGAGGACTTTTCGTGTTAAGGTTGGGGACTGCTTGTCTGAACCCTGCGATGTTAATGCTGGTGTACCCCAAGGCTCTGTCTTGGGGCCAGCATTATTCAACTTCTTCATCCATGACTTTCCCAAGTTTACAAAGTGTAATCTTTACTTATTTGCTGACGACGGGTCCATCATGACCTGGGCACGAAACCCAGCACATGTCATCACTCGACTACAAAAAGCTTTACATCAGTGCGAGAGCTGGTTCACTAAGTGGCGATTAAAGCTGAATGTCAACAAGTGCAAGGTCATGTTTATCACTCGCAAATGCAAAAACCCTCCAAAGCCTCTCTTCTTATTTGGCAAGAAACTTGAGTGGGTAAAAAGCTACAAATATCTTGGTGTCATGATCGACTCCAAACTAAATTGGAACGACCAAGTCCAATACGCGCTCAACAAAGCAAAGAAAGCGAGGTTCAGTTTAATTGCACTTCTGGGGCGAAACAGCGCTCTTGGTGTGGATAACAAACTCTTGATATACAAGGTTGTGATTCGTACTATCTTACTTCATGGAATGCCTGCTTGGGCTTCTACTTGCAAATCCAGGTGGAAGGATCTCCAGACCTTCCAAAATGTTGCTCTCCGGTCCATTGCCCAACTTGACAGAAGAGTTGCCAACAACCACTCTATCTATGAGGATCTGGGGATGACCCACATAGGCACCTTCGTCCAGACTCTTATGAAGAACATGCTACCCAAGATGGAGAATCATGAAAACACCCTGGTTTCTGGTATCCTGGACCACCCACTCGCTGTTAAGGGTCCCCTCAGGTTTCGAAGACCCTGCCATGTCCTGGATGTCTGCTTTGATGACGTTAACAAGGCCGTCTTCCCCAACTATTGGATCTTCTAGATCCTGCTGATTTTTGGGGACTCTATTCGTCAATCCACAATCTGACTCGTCCCTTCTCGGGACTCATTCTCTGGAGGACTAAAGAGGTTCATCAGGCTTCTCTCCCAGTTCAGTGTACTTCCTCTGGTTTACTTTTTGGGCGAGCGTGCAAAGTGAGCTTGGCTCCTGGACCACTCGCGTCTTTCTTTTTCACTACACTGTTCGATTGTCGATTGTCTTGCCCTTTATCTGAACAGATTTGTCTGTTCTGATCAAAATCCTTGTGTACCCTGAAGAAGGCAGCGTGGCTGCCGAAATGCGCATACGTCCTATTAAAAGTTTTATGTGGATCAGTGGTTTCCCGTTATCTTTATTGAAGTTCGTCCACAGTGTCTGGCTACAGTTCTCTCTTAAATAATGTTAACTTAGACCAAAATTAGAACCAAAATACATTAGGATGAATTGAGATTAATCAGATCGTATTTTTGCATTTATTTAAGAAACATATCAATGTTTTTCCGACTAATATTTTCTAAAAGTTCTTATCTTCATTTTGATCAGTTATTAGGCAACCGTTTTGAACGTCGGAGTTACTTAAACTATTTCTGTGAAAATGTACGTCATAAGTGAAGCCCCGCCCACAGAGCCCAAATCTGTAGAGTTGTCGAATGTGCTAGGGCCACATCGGATCAAGTTAGAAGCTTCGATCTGGAAGATACGCAGCCAACGATTGAAAGCCTTCACAAGAGAAACTCTCCCGTTGAACTTCGGAGCCTTGGAAGCTATCTTACCTCCACCCTCATTAGCCGGTATTTTTGCGGGGCACCCTGGGGGATTTCCGCATTTCTATGGGTATGAACTGCAATAGTGCTCTCAAAAACTTGCGTCCTAATGTTGTTGCGACCATTACCAGAGCTATGAACGACGGCTGGAAACTTGGTTACTTTCCCGATAAGTGGAAGGAGTCCGTCATCGTTACCATCCCCAAGCCTGGTCTAAACCCTGCTATCGCCGTCAGCTACAGGCCCGTAAACTTACTACCTATGTTATCAAAAGTTTTTGAACGCGTCATTCCGACGAGGATTAATGACTTCTGTGTGATCAACAATCTTGTTCGGGAGAAGCAATTCGGCTTTCGCCCAGGTTACTCCTGCCAACTTCAGATCTGGAGGCTTGTTGCAGATCTAAACACTAAACTGTGCTAAATACGGTGGTCTGGTCTTCTTGGATGTCCGGAAAGCTTTCGATCAGGTCAATGATTAGTTGTGGTTTTCCACACTATCTGATTGCTTTGATTAGTTCCTTTCTGTCGAACAGAATATTTCGTGTCAAGGTTGGCTGCTCCATGTCCGACCCTTGTGACGTCAATACTGGTGTTCCTCAGGGCTCTGTCCTGGGCCCTGCATTGTTCAAATTTTTCATCCATGACGTACCGACTTTTACTAATTGCAAGCTATATCTGTTCGCTGACGACGCGTCCATCATGACTAGGTATCGCAATGACGACCGCTCACTTCCTATCTCGGTTACAAAAAGCCTTACATCAGTGCAAGAAATGGTTTGCTAAGTGGAGACTCAATCTTAACACTGACAAATGCAAGTCATTATTCATAATGAAGAAACTTCGAAAGCCCCCGAGTCCTCTCTTCTTTTCTGGTAAAGAGCTCGAATGGCTGAGAAATTACAAATACCTCGGAGTAGTGATTAATGCCAAGCTATATTAGGGTGACCACGTCTCCTGTGCAATCAATAAGGCTAAGAAGGCAAAGTTCAGTGTAGTTGTTCTTCTGGGGCGAAACAGCGCCCTTGGAATGGATAGCAAACTTTTGCTTTATAAGATTGTTATACGAGTCATTCTTCTGTATGGTATGCCTGCCTGGGCTGCAATATGCAAATCCAAATGGAAGGATCTCGAAACTTTCCAAAACGTTACCCTGAGGACTATCGCCCAACTTGACAGTAGAGTCGCAACAAATATTCCTATTGCCGAAGATTTCCATATACCTCCAATTGGTAACTATGTCCAGGAGTCGCTGAAAAAGTTGCATCTTAAGCTTAAGGATCATACCAATCCTCTAGTTGCGGGTATTCTAGAGCATCCTCTCACCTTTAGAAGTTTCCTCAGGCATCGTAGGCCTCGTCACATTCTGGACATCAATTTCCACGACATCCAAAAGGCCATCTTTCCCGAATACTGGATCTCCTAGTTCCTGGTGTCCCTCGTCATCAACAATCAACTCTATCGTCCTGATTGGAAAAGACCCCATCTTATCCTCTGGACGATTTAACTAGGTTCCATCTGGCTTCTTGCCTAGTTCAGTGTACTTCCCCTGGTTATTTCCTGAACGAGTATGGCAGTGGAAACGTTGCTTCTGGACCTCTCGTTTCGTTTTTGCCTGCGCTGGTCGATTGTCGACTGTTACTCGATTCATACTGATGATGGCTACTTAAGGGAATCCCACATAGCCTATTCGTGCACTATTTTTTGCGCGCAAGCACACCACAGAAGCGATAAAGTTACGCGGCAGCAGAGCGCTTCGGAAATGCAGAGTTCAACAAACATGGCCATAAGAGGGGAAGCAAAATTGTTAGCGGCGGTTCTCAAAGAATTACAGTTAGAGCACTGTTATTAAGCATAAAACCTTAAATTTTCTGTACAATTATTCGTCTCTAAGGGCCGGTTCTACCAACCTCGGATAAATCCTCAGATAGAATAAATACTGGAATAAAGCTCAGATAAGTCAAAACGGTGTTCTACCATCCTCAGATAGGAGAAATCCTCAGATAAACACCAGAATAAACTTAAGATAACCTAATAAAGTTATACGGTCCTCTAGAGGTCGGATAGCCACTTTATTCTTCATATAGTGAATCGTTTCGCTCAAATTTACGAGCGTTAATGGCGGTACTTCCGGTCCGCTTCGATTTGAAAATGCTTTCAAAACCATAGTATTTCGTGTTATATAATTACCATTTTAAACTACGACGGTAAGAATAAGTTTTAGGGTGCAAATGAACAGCAGATTAGATCTAGATTACCTGAAGGTATTTCATTTTCAATGATCGACAACATAGCCCCCAAAAGAAGAAACGAAACGGAAGTTATGCGTCTCTTGAGGTCTGAGTTCTCCAAGCGAATTTGTTTTTCGCGTTTGTTTTTTCTGCCGTGCCGCATTCTAACATCAACACTGACTGGAAAACTTTTGTTTTTTTTCCACGATAGAGGGCTTTCTCTTATCATTGTAGCAACGATATGAAATGAATAGATCGCTCCTAAGCTGCTTTCAGCGCCAACACAGAGTCCCCATTTGAAAGCCTGTCAGCCATTGCTTTGGTTGGCTAAAAATGGACTTCATCATATGTTTGCGTTTGAAGTTTGCGTAGACAAACACAGGAAAACTCAATGCCGATTTCTTGTCTAGCTTTAAATTGTAGTAATAGATATATTAAAGATTCACCACTTACCTTTCACAGGTGTTTTTTTATCTTTCTGGTCTTAAAATGTTTTTCTCACGTAAAAATCCTGGCCATCTTTTATATCGTAGTTGCTTCATACATAAAAGATGTGGATATCCAACCATGTTACCGTCGCTTCAGTGACACCAGAATGATTGTTTATAAGTATTTATGAAATTATATACCGCATTTATTAAAAACCATCTAAATTTGAGAGAGGTCGCTTAAGAAATTTCAGACTGCAAGCACGATGTTGGTGGGGGGAGGTGCTTTCTCAGCTGGCGACAGAGCGGATATATAGTAATGGCACTTTAGCTGGCGATGTTGTTCTGCCATAATTCTGCCAACCACAGTAATGGCGCCTACGCTAACAATAGAGATTAGTTCCACTTTTTGCCGCCTTCAAATTGCCCCAAAGATGGTGGCCACATAAGCGATCTACTGATTTTATATCGTTGCATTGTAGGCTATGCACTGACTGGAATGAATACTTTTGTTTTTTCACGATAGATGGAAGCACTAAATATCAAATTGACCAATCACAGTGCGCCTTACATAGCTTGTGCTCTATACTTCAGATAAAGTTATCTGAGGGATTAAAAATGTTGGTAGAACGCAACTTAAGCGGTATACCGGGTTTAAGTTTAAACTTTGGATAGCTATCTGAGGATTTATCCGAGATTGGTAGAACCGGCCCTAAATAATTTATAAGATGAGGTAAGCATCCATGAATACTATTTTTATTTAAAATTATAAAAGCATCACGATATATACCCCCTCACCAACGCAAGGTATTATTCGACGTTGCACATGAAGTATTTTTTTTTTCCCACACAAATTTTCTTTTTCATTTGTACGACCCTTATACATATATGATGATTAAAAACTCATTTCGTGGAAAAGTGGTATCCGACTTCTTCTCTCTGTCTACATCACCAAGGTCAGTCAATTATATTATTTTTTATATAGTTTTTGTGATTTTAATAGCTGCCCTCGGATAATCGGGGAAATAACGGAAGATGTCAGTTGTCTGCAATCCTGGGTCGGACTGCTGGAAGAACCACGAAAGACATAGAAAACTCCAATCCTGTGGATCAATGCAGCATAGCATGGGTAAAATTGTCACTAAATCGAGGCTGAAAGTCTTGTATGTTCGGTTGACGATAAGGGAAATAATGGTAGCCTATTCACCTTAAAGAAAAAACGTATGTGTGGAGGACATCCCCTTCGTTAACTCATTCTAATTCGTCCAAATAGGATCCAACCCCGAGAATCCTCCCGCCGTTCTTTTTATATGTCTCCGTCTCGCATTTATTATTATTATTAATTATTATTATTATTATTATTATTATTATTATTATTATTATTATTTTAGATTAAGCACGCCTTCGAGACGTAAATTAAAATTAAGATTGCATATTCAGGAACTTAAACACCATTGTTATTATCAATATAAAAACTTGTCAATTGGCTTTTAAAATGACGGCAAGTCATTAAACATGTTTGAGCCTTACATTTCAACGCAAGGCGGCGCATTTCATACGTAAGTTCATTCCAATGATTGAAGGCATTGAACGGAAAATGTTGTTGAAGATAATTTGTAATTCTATATGGAGTTGTATTTTGTCAAAATGGGTCTTGCGATATTGGTTTCCCGTACACACCCATTTTCTAATAAAAGGAGCTGGGTGACGATCACTTCGAAGAGCGTTGGACAATTCGTTAACAATTCCAATTTTCTTTATAATTTCTAATGTCGGTATGTTATTTTGGATACATATACTTGTGATGGATACATATTTATTGAGATTATAAGCTGTTTGAATAACCTTATTATAGGCTACGGTAATTCTTCGTATATTTACTTTCCTCGAGCCCTCCCAAAATACCACACTGTATTCGAGATAAGAACGTATAACCACGAGCAAATATCGAGTCATATTTTGATGTGTTAGATAGGGTCGAATACGCTTTATTAAGTATGATTTCCGTTGGAGGGCTGTTATTACCATATCCGTCATACAGGGTGATTCAGTCAATTTCTGACCATTTCGAATGACGTGCATTAGGGATAAACAATTGAAAGAATATGAGCGCCATATCGAATTTCTAAATAGTTGGAATTTGTATTGTTGCAACGGCGCGGCATGAAAATCGTAT
Source organism: Rhysida immarginata (assembly GCA_023313115.1). Taxonomy (NCBI): domain Eukaryota; kingdom Metazoa; phylum Arthropoda; class Chilopoda; order Scolopendromorpha; family Scolopendridae; genus Rhysida; species Rhysida immarginata. The sequence goes on from JAHWFO010015235.1 coordinate 62,888, forward strand.
TGTTGAAAAATGGCGCCCGCTTTATCAACAGAGCAGAAATGTAAGGTTGTCAAATGGTATTTCGAGACAAAATCACCTGTAACCTTGCAAAGAAATTTCCAGAAGGAGTATAAGTGTCGAGACGCACCAGGCAGGCAAGCAATCATGGATTTTGTCAAACAATTTCGTGCCATTGGATGTGTTAAAGGCAAGAAAAAAGGCGGGAGCGAAGCTCGTGTTCGAACGGCCGAAGTTGTCGAAAATGTTCGCACAAGGTTGATCGATTCCCCTACCAAAAAATCTGTTCGCCGCCTATCCATTGAAGAAAAGCTGTCGTATACCACGGCGTGGCGATTTTTGAGAAAGGATTTACACCTGTTCCCTATAAGATCCATGTTTATCAGGAGTTAACAGACACTGGAAGACAGAAACGACAACAATTTGCGATGGAGTTTGGAGCAGAAATGGAAGCCAATCAGGACATTGTGGACAACCTGTGGGTCTCAGATGAGGCCTTCTTCCATCGGTCAGGTGACGTTAATAAACACAACGTTCGTTTTTGGGGTTCCCAGCACCCTCATGAGATCCATAAGTCATCTCTTCATCCACGAAAGGTTATGGCTTGGTGCGCGATTTCCAAAAGAGGGCACCGTAACGTCACAGGCTTTACCTTAACATGTTGGAAACCTTCTTCATCCCCGAGCTGCGAAGGAGGCGTATACCGCTTCGACATCAATGGTTTCAACAGGATGGGGCTAGGCATTACACCACTAATGAAGTGCTAGACTTTCTCAATCAGAAATTCAAACAGGTTTCCAGATCGATTCGGGAGTGGCTTTCTTTGGCCCTCTACGAGTCCTGACCTAAACCCATGTGATTTTTATCTCTGGGGGTTCCTTAAAGTCAGTGTGTTCGCTACAGCACCAAGAACCCTAGACCAGCTGCGACAAAGCATCGTCGACTGCTGCACCCTTGTGGATGCAGAAATCCTGGATAGAGTTATGAACAACTTCACCATTCGGCCACATTGAGCATATCATCAAGACTTTTCCACGGGAATAAAAACTCTGAACTGCCTAAAATATCATACTGAAATACTAAGTTTGTAAACATTTTTGGGTCAATAAATCATAGTACTGAAATGGTCAGAAATTGACTAAATTACCCTGTATTATCAAAGTACATCTTACAGTCAAAGGTAATTCTAATATCTTAATGGTGTTATTGCTTTGGCTATGCTTGCTAGTTACGAAGACTGTAGTTTTTGTTTTATTAAGAGTTAGAGCTCTCTGAGTATACCAAGTATGAAGACAATTAAGATCTTGTTCCAACTGAGAATTTACTTTGGTTTGTTCATCCGGATTATATGATGTATATAGAAAATTATCTTCAACGTAACTTGAAATTTGGAAATTAAAATGGTGATTATAAATTGAGGTTGTGGCCACTGCATATAAAAGGGGTACTATTCCTGAACCTTGTATTATGCCTCTAAAGATGGTTTTAGAATGGGAGATCTTTGTTGTACATGGTTTATTCTGTGTGAAAAGTAATCTTTAAGTAAATCAGAATAAGGTTCAGTTACCCCTAAAGTAGCTAAATCTTGATATAATTGTGTCCTAGAAACTGTCAAAGGCCTTCGATATATCTGATAAAGCTAAGACCTTCATTCAGGGAATCGATAGCTTGGAGATATAATTTTATGGGAATCCATAATACACTACATCCAGGTCGACTTCCATATTTCAGTCCATAAATAACTTAACAGATTCTTAAATATTAGTTTCTCTACAATTTTTGTTAGGGGAGGTAAAACAGTTATTGATCGATAATTGGTTACCTCCTCACGATCACCTGACTTATATACGGGTACAGTCATCAAAGGGAAATAATCCACACTTGAATTTTACTCTAAGTTTTACCGTTTCAGTATTAATTTTTTTTTAATAATTTAATATTACATTTAGAGTTAACATTATTAAGATTATTAAATTTAAATAATTATAATTAAAAAAGCTATTAAAACAACACATTAGCATGGAATGTAATATTAAGTATTAAATTCGTGTGGATTATTTCCTTTGGTTGACTGTACTATAATGGATTGTTTAATTTAAATTTAAATGTGTTCAGTCTCCTTTTAATGGAGAAAATCGTAAAATTAATAAAAACAAAAAAATAAATAATAAATAAAAGTCACCAATCTTGAAAAACGATGAAGAAACTTGTGAGATCGAAGAAAACTCAAAGCATGTAGTCTATTGCAGATGTTGTTGATAGTAGAAATAAAACCAGTCTATTGAGGATGTAGATAAAGTCTTGTGAAGATAATGTTGATAGGGGGAAAACGATAATCTTGAAGGAAGTGTTGAAATTTTGAAATACAGATGAAATTTTGAAGAGGGTGATCCAAATATTTGGGATAAAATTTATATAAAAAAACGTTTTCGAGAATATTTCTCATCATCAGTTGGATTAAACATTTTTGAATGTGAAAACAGTTGAAATAAGAATTTAACAATTGATATAAAGGTGATGAAGCTAAGTTGGTTGTAATTGTTGGTTATGATTGTTGGCTATTGTATACTAGGGTGATTGTTGTTTAAAAGTAGTGTCCATTTATTGTTTATCTCTATTGATGGCTTGGCTAAATTTTTATTATTTGTAATGATATTTATTGTTTCTTTAATTAATCTTTTTTTATAATTTTCTTCTTTTCCAATGATTTTTGTGTTATTCCAATCTGGTGTGTGGTTTTCTTTGATACAATGATTTACTAAATGGTTGTTTTTGTCTTTGTGGCGAAGTGCTCTTTCATGTTCTTTTAATCTTATTTCTAATTGTCGTTTAGTTTGACCTGTGTAGATATGTTCACAATTTTTACATGGTATTTGATAAATTATATTTCTAGTGTTCCATTTTGACATATTTCTTTGAAATTGATATTTGTGCTATTATTTTGATTGATTGTTGTTTTTAGGTTGGTGGTGATTATTAATGTTTTAGTAATGTTATTTGTTATTTTTGGTATGATTTTTATGTTTGGTATTTGTTCTAATATTTTTTTCTGTTTGTGGAAAATTTTATTATTGTATTGTATTGAATATCTTTTTTGTTGTTCTTGTTGAATTCGTATAGTTTTTGTTGTATTGTTTGTAAACGCATCTATTAAAATTTTGTCTATTAAAGTTATTGGATATTTGTTTTTTATTAGGTTCAGTTTAAGTTTTTTTAAATTTGTAGGAATATATTTCGGGGATGTAAGATTTCTTATTCTTTGTAAATATTGTTTAATAGTGTTAATGTTTTGGTGTGTGGATTGTTGTGATAAGTAATGTGGTATGTTGTTACCTTTTGTTGGTTTTTCATATATCTCAAAATCTAGATTATTTTCATTTTTTATAATGTTTATATCTAAAAATGTGATACGGTTGTTGGCCATGTTGTTGTGTGTAAATTTTAAAGGATATCGTTCTTCTAATAGGTGTATTAATATTTCTATTGGTTTGTTTGTTATGACTAGGATGTCATCTACATATCTCATCCATATTTTTATGTGTTGTTTGTGTTGTGATTTGTTTAGTAAATTGTGCTCCATGTTATTTAAATAGATGTTGGAAAGAATTCGTGATAATGGGCTACCCATGGGTAAGCCTTCAATTTGTGAATAAATTTTTTCATTGAATTTTTTTAATTGATTGTTGGTGAAACATAGATTTATGGATTGTATGATTTTTTAGTACTTTCATGTAAGGTAGTTTTGTTTTTAATTGATTTTTTATGATGTTGAGAGTTGGTATGATTGGGATGTTATCATACATAGCTGTTTTATTTATAGTATAAATTTGTCTTTATTTTCTAATTTTAGTTTTTCTAATGTTTGTTTGGCTAGTGTTGAGCATTTTATTGTGTAATTAAAATCAAAAAATTTTTTTAAATAATTATCTAGAAATTTTGCTAGTTTGTTTAAGATTATTCGGAAATCTTTTCTGGGTTATGATACTTAAATATAATTATCTAACTTTGCTTAATCCATAGCCATCTAAGTTTTTGAGCAATTTAGCCGGAAACCAGAGGCAAATCTGGTGTCCTTTAGTTTCATTTTGCTAAGTGTCTGCTTTAATAAATAACCATCGGGAATAGTTGATTAAGGTAGTGAAACTATAATCACACTTGCAGAAACAGGAACTCCAGTTGGATTATTAATCCAGTCTAGAAAAAATTCTAATAGATGTTCAGGTAACGTATACTTTGCTTGTGCTGTACAGTGACACAATCGCTGAGAGTTAATATTATCTTTAATAAAAGACTGTTTAGCCTGTCTAACACACTTTTTATAATTCGTTGCAGCCACTTTATATGCTAAAAGATTATCATTATTTTTGACATTTCGATAAATAAGATAGTTTTCGGTTTTTATCTTCCACATTTTTGATCTGGTGGTATTCCACCAATACTTAAAACTTTCGTTTTTCCCTTATTCTATCACACTTAGAAGTTAGGCCAGCCTGAATGGCTACGCTAAATAAGATAGTTTCTAATAAGTTTAACTGAAGGTCTACTTAATTAACTTGTGACCGGTCAACTTCATGTAATAATCTTTGATACATAATCCAATCTACATTATCGTAATTAAGAGATATATGGCAGGTATTATGTTTTGTTCCATCTTCATAGTAACTGTTAGAAATGGTAAAAATTATGACCAGATGATCACTTCCAGGAAAGGTTGTAAATATTTGCTTACTCACTTGTATAGTTTGGGAGATATAAATATGATCAATCAATGTGGAAGATGTCATAGAAATACGAGTTGGATCAGTTACGATTTGATTAACAAAGATCTTGAGCTTTAGACAAAAGAATACGTTAATCAGGTGACATAGTAAGATAATTACAGTTAAAATCACCGACAATAATATTTCTGTCGGAAGTGTTGAGGTGATTTAAATTTTCTACACAATCGTAGATTTTTATATAAGATGGTCGATATACAGCCCAACCTTATTTGTCGGCATATATGATAGTTAACATCTCGAGACCCGAGTCATTAACGGACATAATAAATTTGGATGGACATAAATAAACATCCTTAACATAAATAACTCTCCCACCTCCTGGAGTAGAACGGTCAACTCGATAATGATGATATCAATTAATAACAAGAAATTAAGCCTCCCGAGGAACGTATAGGAAAGTAGCGGAAGCCCTGAGTTCATCTATTTTTTAATCCCTTCATCTGCATTTTTT